>JAGVVM010006310.1:0-24056 GCA_019149425.1 Psidium friedrichsthalianum
ACCGGATAAATCCATTCACTTAGCATTTTAATATACTGCCACGCTTTTACCCAAACCTTATACCACGAGTGTAGTCCGAAAATGCTGACATTTGGAACAAGCTTTAAAATTTTGATCTGCAAATGCTACACATTGTGGCTAACCCGTGACCAATTCACCGTGGCCCCCGCCTCCTTTATTAGATTATCTGGCCCAGTCATATCCGCATATTCACCTTCGGCTCTGCATTTTACATGATGCCCAGCCATGCGTTTCCCGACCCTTAACGTGCTCCTCCTCTTTCGGGACCTTTCTTTTCCTTGCTTTTTCGAATCTCCCATCTTGGTCAGCTCTTGTTAGAAACCCTAGACTATGAAGTAACCCATCAAATGATAATTGAATTCAGAAAATCAACTGCAAAACGCAAATGCACCTCAGGCCATTAAAAATTTGGACTATTAGAGGACCACTGTCACAACTCCTAAAGTGAAAATAAGAAAATAAATTGACTCAATTGGATTTTTTTTAGGTTGATTCGAGATTATGCTTTGAGGGAACACATCACCCCTATTGGATTTTTCAAATTAGTGATGTCCTAACATTAAAGGGATTTAAAAGAAAATATCAACTATTTTTTGTATTTTTTTATGGCCTCAAATGTTATTTTTTCCAAAATTTTTAAGTTTTTTGGTATTTTTCAAAAAAATATTAAAAAATCGATGGAAAATATGAAAAACTCCTTTTATTCAAATTGATTTCTTTTCGACTTGGCGCAAGGCTTTAAAGTTTATTTTTTCAAATTTTCTCATTTTTTCTTGATTTTCTTATGATTTTCAATAGAAATGCTGAAAAATACTGAAAATATGAAAATCATTTTTTTTTTCTGTCGAAGATGGTTCCCCTACGCTTGGCCAAGGCTTTCAAGTTGATTTTGTAATTTATAAATTTTTATGAATTTTTTAATTAATTTTTTTAAAAGAAAAGGTGATTACAAATCAGGTGTCAACAACTCCCTCTTACTTTGAAAGGAAGCTACGGTAGAGGTTCATTTCAAAGACGAATGACACCTTAATCCCAATCGATTCAACCTAGAAAAATTAAAAAGAGTTTGCATTTGATCTCTAACTCCCTCTCTATGTAAATTTTGATCTAGAACCGAGTTTTGAGGAGTCTCCTAATGAAGTGAGACGGAGAGATAGAGATTAGACGTTATGATTTTACCCGAAGCTTATCTATCTGCCCTGCGGTTTTTCGCTGATCGACCCTGTCGTCGATGGATTAGAAACCGAAGAATTCGTTATAGAAAACCCTTAGATGATTGAATTTTGGACTCGATGGTGGTCAACCCCCCTGGTAGATTCTAATAAAAGGATCTACTGATTAAAATTAGATTAAGATTTGACCCGTACGGTAAAATCACCTCATGAAAAATGCCTGTAAAAGGACTTTGTGCCTGTATGAAGGAATTCGTGCCCGTAGAAGGACTTCGTGCCTGTAGGAAGGCCTTCGTGCCGTAGAAAGGACTTTTACTTTGTATAAAGGACTTGATGCCTGTATAAAGAACTTGGTACTTTAGGAAGTACTTTGTTTGAAAACTGGTTCACCCAATGTAGGGAATCTACCCGCGGAAATTGCCTGTAGAATGACTTTTTTATGCCTGTAAGAAGGACTTTTGCAAAAGGGTCATTCCGTATTGGGGTTTTTTCCAATGGAAGAGTTTTTAGAGACCGGCATATCCTACAAAAAGTGCTAGTCTTGTGGTGTCCTGCACTCAGGACTTGAGAATAATCATTCTGTGTTAGAAATCACCAATGATTACCTAAATGTCATCATTTTTTTTTGAGACATAAGAGGTATTGACTGAAAAAATAATTTTTTTGGGTGCAATCTGGGATCTGAGGATACCAGAAATCCTGCGGAAGGTTAAACCCAAATTATCTTACCATAGGGTTGCTATTCTGGGTCTAGAAAGACCCAGGATCCTATAGAAGCTCAAATCCGAAGTTTTCTTCTTACCAGAAGGGTGGTCATTCTGGGATTCTAGGGAGACCAGGACTCCTGCAGAAGCCCAAACTCAATTTATCTTACCATGAAGGTGCCATTCTAGAATCATGGAGAAACCAACATCCTGCAGGAAGTTCAAACTCGATTTAACTTATCATGAGGGTGTCATTCCTAGGATCTGGAGAGACCAGGAATCCTGCAGAAGTTCAACCTGGGAGTATATTCTCCTGCGCTTTAAGGAAATAAATCAAAGAGGCTACATCAACATATCTCGAACCTTTCTATTTTCGAGACAATCATGCTTCATTGAAGAAGGTGGATACATGAAGGTGCTGCAATGGATTCAAGCACCCTCACAATCTCAAAATTCATTCTCTTGAAAGGTTCATGTTGAAGATATACTACCTGAGGATTTGGAAGAAAACTCCTGGTGGTTTCTCGACCAGTAGGCATGTTCATTCAATAATCGCCGCCATGAATTTCGGAGACCTTGGAAGGTAAATCGAACATCGGAAAGGTTGTTTACTTGTCCAGATAGTATCAGAGGTAAATAATGTGCAACGCTTTTTTCATCAATGAGTTTATCGGTTTCATGCAAAACTATTCAGCTAAATTTGCAATGATTAGAAGTAGTCTGTGTAATAACTCATGATGCAATCAATCAAAATGTGGATCATGCATAACTATTCTGTCATTTTGCATACCAATTCTGTTCAATGAGATTATCATAGTTGAACACCTCGAATGTAATCTAAATGGGGGACTTCAGTCCAAAGGGCTTTCTCTCACTCTCGAGAAATGCTGTTTATCCTGATTGCAGGATTGAAAAGAAATCACTCAATTTTACCATCATCATATCGCATTCATTAAGGGTCTGAGTATCTCAGCAATTGGTACGAATCAAGCCGATTTGGAGGTCTTGATTAGGACCATAATATAGGCTGGGTCAAAGGCTTACCAAAAGGGACTCTTTTGAGCCAAGGCAATTAACAAAAAAGTTTTCATCATCTGTTCCGAGTTTACAAGTCAAAGAACCCTGCAAAAATGAGAGAGAAATAATCTTGAATCGTACTTTTTGAGCGATGCTTAAAATCATTCAACTCTACGTTAACTCAAACGCTTTAATCAGAGAAGACTTTCACGGGTTTTACGTAAGTTAGGATTGGGGACCAAGGAAGTAAAAGGCTTATTTTAGCCCAGTAAATATATGAGACGGGTTTGAACGTTGGTGATTATTGCATTTTATCACCAGTCTCACTCAGCCTCTAAAATATTCCTCAAAGAATACATCGTTGTATGAGAAAGGTGTGAACTTCCACTGATATCGCTGCTCAAGGACGATGTGAACTCCGACGGAGGAGACGTCAGTGATCTTTGGAGATTATTGCCGTTTCTTGGTCTTCTTGGAACTGCCTTCAAAGAACACCATTGTTGTATGGATGATGTCACTTCTGCTGATACCGTCGTGCCACTTTCAAACGGTGTAAACTTCAACTAAGTATATTCGTAATTTGTCTCATTCGAAGAGTTTTCTTTTGCAATCAGATTCCATTGGGGATTTACAAAAGGAGACATATGTTTTCACTGAGTTTACAAATATTTATGTAAAGTTCAGGCATTCAAAAATGAACATTGATTTGAATAGACATTGCCTTACTTTTGACTTGGCCTCTTTGCCTTTTCATGCCCGTTGTAATGCCTCCTTAAATAGTTCTAATTAACGAAGAAATAAACGAAATGGATTAGAAAGCTAACTTGGATAGAAGGAATTAGGATTCGAGTTGGACGAAGTTGCCCCGCGTGATGGGCCACATAAATATGGACGGCAGTCGAGGAGAAGAAAGAGGCCCACGGGTCCTTCTTGAGACATCAGGCCAAATTTGCACTGGTCGTGGTCATGGGAGAGGAAGCCCCGAATAGCAACCCAGAATTTGGGCCCAATGTAGTTCTCTGGTGTCCAATGCCTACTAAGGGGAAATAATCTAGAATATTGGCTAATTGGGAACAGCCTAGATTTAGTTCACCGGCCCAGCAGCTCGTAAGTCCATACTCCTTTTAATCTGCTCCAGTTGCACCCTCGTGGAAATTGCTAGAAGGACGCAAGAACGAAGGTAGAACATAGCACTGAAGAAACCCATTTTCCACCTTGTGGCTGTCGCACCATCTCGTCAACTACAAGTAGAATCGCCGGTAACTAGCGAAGGAGACTCGCATAGCAAATTCATTGTGAGTTAAGCCCTCTAACTTGTCTATTAGTTGATTAGTGGTTGCGATGGACCGTGAAGTGAAGGGAAGAAGAATTCGGGAAGGAAAATTATTGTTAGTGGAGGAGCTCCAGAGTATGGGTAAGGACAGTACGCTGGTGTTGAGGTAAAGAACACCGGGCGACATGTGCGACTGAACACAAGTAGGTGGATTAGGAGAGAAGAGTACTGTTAGGTCTACAATTTGCGAGACGTTTCCTTGCGGTGAGGGAGCTTTGCTGCTAGACTACGAGCTTGTGGGGTGGGTGTACTCGGTGCATGTCGCAAGGGTTTAGAGTTAAGGACAGTTATGGGACTGCGAGAACCTTGCTAAGAGCATATAGGGCCGATGTGATATGCGGGGATGAAGGACTAAAATGGCTGTTTAGCTCTTTAAGCTTGGACAGCCTAGCTTGGACGATAACAAGCAGGAGGTTTACGCACTTAGGGGTGTTTAAGCCAAGACAACAAGAAAAAAATAGAATAAAATAGGGGTATCGATTACTATAGCTTTAGTCTTGATCTTAGGAAATGGTGATGCGTAAGAGTGAAGGATGGATAGAAATATTGAAAGTCAAAGGCGAAGAGGAACCGAATTGATTACTACTACATTTAAGCTGATTGAGGAGACTTCACAGTTGAGGTTGTAGCTGATTCAACTATGATTGTGGTAGGACAAGAAAAGTCAAGAAGGGTGGCCGTCTAATGAACCCATAAATGGTCTTGAACCCAACAGAGTGTGGACTCTTTAGACCCAGAAACATAAGGGGTTCTATTTTTGTGTTCAATTTAGATATATGCAACTGAGACTTTATATAGGCAGAAGGAAATCTCCTCGAGTAGTTAACGAACAACGAGTTAATTATATGAGGGTGTGAATGGGCTCAGTCTTGTAGATGATTGTTTGCCATGGGTCTTTACTCACTGATCTACATATGTCTTGTGCCATGTTCCTTGATTACTAGTGGTTTCTACTGATTTGTTAAAGGTAGCAGGATTGATGCAAAGGAAAGAATAATGAACACGATTCATGAAGTGACAAATTAATTGAGATTTTATTCCCCATGGAGTTTATGGAAAGACCCTGCTGTGTGATCTGGGTGGTCCTGTTGTGTGATCGGGATCGGTCTCGAAGGCGAAACGAGACAGTATGAAGTTTGTGTAAAGACAAACTGGTCCACTTACAGAACTATAATTTTCTACGTTGCGCGATGATAATATGGGCCGTATAAATGCTTTTACCCTATTATATTACCCCATTTTACTCTTCTATCCTGATGCAAGGCGAAAGTTATGCTTCTTGGGTCATCGGTGTCTGTTGTTCCATTGATTGACGAGTGGACGAGTTAGGAATTTAACTCACTGAGATTATTATCTCACTCGTTATCGTTGAATTTTTTTTTATTGGTAAGTAGCATGGCGGAGCACCCATCCACTTTTCATGAGAGTCTTTTGGTTGAAACTGCAGTTCTTGATTTTTGTATAGTGGATAGGGCCCCTGGTGATTTTTTTTTTATGCCACCCAACGTATTTCCCAGATATATGTAAAATGAACCCAACAATTGTCGGCCATAGATAAATGAAGTACTGTGCTTTTATTTTCTGTTTGTTATCTCTTTTAAATTTTTAAAAACGTCAAGCCGATAGTATACATGGCGAACCTGAGACGCCATGGCTCTGACGTGGGATCGCGGCCACAGCCGCGACGCGACACCCAAGACTTTTTTTTTATAAAAAAGAATTTTCAAAGATTGTACCGTATACGCATGTATATCAAAGATCTAATACACTTGAAGAGTTGACTTAGAAATTCTATGTAGACCTACTTTTCTGAGTTCTTTTGCTTTGATGCGGCGCCATCTTCATCTTGAAATGAGCAATGATCACCAACGGGGGTTTTAAAAACGAATATGCAGACTCAATTGGGCGATGCAAAGCATAAAATTGTATCGGATAGAGAAACGAATGCTTTTCATCGTCCAAGGCACTTGAATTACCGCACGAGGTTGAAGGCAAAGAAACACTCGAAAATTTATGTTAGTTCGAACAAGAAAATTTCTAACTATTTACCTCCTAGTGCTGCTGGAACCACCTCCATTTAGCCCTAACGTGGGTAGTTTTTGACAGGGATTACGAAATGAAACCGCTGCTCAAATGGGTTGTCAATGGTCACCTGTAGTGTTTAGGATAGAGAAATGATCGCCTCCTTTCCTTTAACTATCGTACCTTTTGCGAGAAAACCCGTTGTCTTGGGAAATGCGGAACCTATTTAGCACACGACTCACTATGGATGTAGGACATGTGTGGAGATAGCTTGTCTTTCATCATTTTGTCATGCCCCATTCTACACATTCAATGCATCATGTGCAGTTTATCTCCAAGTCAGAATTGATAAATTAAACATGCAATAGTCATACATAAATCATGGAATGTGCAAATACAATGTAGATGTGTTAATTTTTAGCATCGCGCGCGTTTACAGAATGTGCAAGAATGGAAGAAAATTCTCAAGAATGGAAGAATTTGAATTGCCCCTGGACATGTGGGCGGATCGAACAAATTGGGGAGTCTACTCCTTAAGTAGAGGAGCGGCTTGTATTTAACTTTGCCCCTGCACAATGAAATGCATAAGTGAAGGAGTCGGATGAAGATTTGAAGCATTTGGGCTTGTTTAATGTTGACAACCGTCATGATCGTCGGTCAATTACCCCTGCAAGAAAGAAAGCAGAAATGTTATCCTCGAAACCAAATGAGTTAAAGAAGGCATACTCTCCTTTTCGATTCAGGGTTTGCCATCAATTTGCCTCGTTTTCATCGAGATGGATCTCATCAGATGAGCATAATCTTGTCCCTTAGGGTTGTCTCCTTCGACATGTTAAATGTTAGTGTAAAGTTAAATGTTAGTGTGAGCATCTCCTGTCAAAAGGAAAGGAGACGTGTTAGCCAGTATTGGAAGGGATAAACTGGAAACGATACTGATTTACCCTTCATCTCGATGCCTTGCACGACCCCTTTACCAGCTTCGCTGGGTTGAGTTTCCCTCAACTTTCGTTGGACAGCTCACCTTTAGGGCCAAGGATGTGGGAAAGTATTGACTTCGGTCTCGTTTATCAAGTATTCTTATTTCTTTCTGCAAAAATAAATGTGCAAAAAATTGTATTATTTATTTACAATATTTACAACATTCTCCAACCTAGGATCGAACTCGGACAGCTTCGGACCACTGTCATCCCCCATGCCATCAGGCCCACGGAACCGTAGGCATCTATGGGGGCTTTCTTTTAAGTGTTAATCCTCGAGATGACGTATCTCGTTGCATTGCATTGGGCAATTCCACGTCACGATACTTTTCAGGGCAATTTACAATCCTGTTAAGAATGAAATAAATTAATTCAAAACTTGAGACGATTATGGGTAAATTGAAACGATACAAAATTACTCATCTTTGAGATTGCTTGGGTCTTTCGTTTGCATTTTCCTCGTTTGAAGCCATCCATCCAGTGGCAATATCCACGAATTAATTTGCCCCAAGTTTTGTTCAATAAGAGAACTTCGCATTTGGGTATACTGTGTTCTCGGGACAGTTTGCAAATTCCTGAGAATGGAAGGCATTCAATTTAGAGCTGGAGTAACTGAGGGTAAATTGAAACGAAATGGAGTTACCCTTTGAGCTTGCGGAGACTTTTTACTCGTAATTAATTCGTCGCGAGTTTAGTTCAGTAACGGATCCAAGCATTTAATAAGAGAAAGGAAAATCACTACTTTTTGCTCTTGAATTACTTCTAGAGATCTATAAAAGCAGAAACTATTCCACGCAAGGGAATGAAACATATGCATTCAGGATCGGTTCTATTTCCTTTGTAGGCTCTTCAGTGATCGGCTAACTTCATTCTAAATCAGGTACGCATCGCGCGATGTTAAAGGCTCCCCCTTCATGTGTTTCTCCTGTACTAATAAGAGCTATTACATGCTCATTCCCACAAGCTACCTTAACTACAGCATGCCCTTAAAAAATCCCGGATTGGAATTGGCGAAGGGTAGCTCACCAGAGAGAACACTTCGCTATTGTCGCTGCTTTTCTGTGGACAGTTTCTCCATATCCATAATGCACCGAGATTATCTATCGCAAAGGACATCATATTGCCAGCTTTAATAGAACAAGCCTTAATGGTGCTTTTTGTTCATGTCTGACTCATCTGTAATAGATATGGGAGAAGCTAACTCATTAAATGCATTCCTCCAGCAAGTTACTATAGAATTGTCTCCACCAACACCAGGTTGTCCGTGGACAGTGTAGCCACGACATTAGAGGAGTTGTCTGCATCAGCTTGTCTCTGCTTGAGTCAAATAAAAATTATGAACTGAAAAACTAGCTAAAGATGGCAGAAAATAACCCCGGAGCAAGTTCTAATTTAGATAAAAGATACTCTTCATCCCAGCGGCAAGCCAGCAATTTCAGCGAGATCAACAAAGATCAGAGTTCGCCGAGACACTTTGTGAAACTACGAAATAATAATGAAATCACCTTCTTCTTCTTGAGCTGAACAAGAACTGCGAATGAGCTAAAAACGAGGTCTCCACCGTGTACCCACTCTCAAACTTCATCATCGGACGCCCCGAAATGACTGTCTTGGTGGTGGCTCTCACCGACGACAGCCACTTCACCATGGAAGCAGCAGCGTTGGAGAAGATCCTATGAACAATCTTCGCAATCAAGAAGTCGAAACTGAGGAAGCAACACCGAAGAGCAGCAGAAGCACGAAGCTCAGCACCATCAGATTCTTTGCCATGGACGGGGTAGAGGTGCTAATCTACACAGAAGCTCAGGAACGGCAGATTCCAGCTCAAGCTCATCTGCATTGGCAAAAAGCCCTCTCCTCTCCACCGAAAGCGGACCGAGAAAGGAGGAGAAAGAGGGTCAGCAGTGGGGAATCAATCGGGCGTTCTTCTCGGATCCGAAGGCCAGAAACAATGATGCTTTTGAGAGTGTCGGTGAAGTGTTGAGAGAGAGAGGGATGTTGAAAGTTTCAGAATGTTCAAAGAGAGAGGTCGGGAGAGATAGACCAGGCTCCTTCACATTGCCGAGCCATCCTCTTTCGTTTGTTCGCTGCTTGTAGAACCATTGCTTGAGATGCCAGATTCCATAACTTCCAAAAGCCTGGGAAATGCACCAGCATCTGTAGTTCTAGTACAATGCAGGTCCCAAGAGTCACTCCAGGTGGAGATGATAAGTCAATTTTATTCTACTCCAAAAGTTGATTTTTATCAGAGAAATTCTTTTGGTAACAGTTGAAAATTTTCACTTCTAAAATATTAGAAATAGGAAAATCAATTTCTAGCTAGAAATTGATTTTTGAAGTAGAAGTGTTGACATACAAGGCTTGGAGTCCTAATTTGTTGTTGCTAGATGATACTTAACTATCAAAATCAATTTCTATTCAGAAGCATAAGTTAATTTTTTTTATTTTACTCCAAAAGTTGATTTTTATCAGAGAAATTCTTTTGATAACAGTTGAAAATTTCCACTTCTAAAATATTAGAAATAGGAAAATCAATTTCTAGTCAGAAATTGATTTTGAAGTAGAAGTGTTGACATACAAGGCTTGGAGTCCTAATTTGTTGTTGCTAGATGATACTTAACTATCAAAAACCCATATTCAATTATTTATAGAGGATCGGAACGTGAGTTTTGGTGGCTAGCCTTAATAAGTCATCGGGTCATTTCGAAGCTTATATGTAGAATTGTGAGGGCTTGGGACACCCTTGACAGTTCAAACTATTTGGGTTGGGAAAACTACTAAAAAAGTCTTAAACTTATTACAATTGTGACAATTCAGTCTTAAACTTTTTTGGTCGATTCAGTCCTAAACCTTTTGCAGTTGTACCTATTCAGTCAATATGGTGAATTTTGGCCAGTTGGCAGCCTAATCTTTTGAAATTTTTATTTTTATTTTTTTGAAAAATTTTATTTTCTTTATTTTCTTCCCTTTCCCTTTCCCCTTCCCCTCGGTACCAGCTAAAGGTAGAACAAGGGAAGGTGAAAGAGAAAAAAATTAAAAAAATTAAAATATAGGTCATCGGCCAATTGGAGTCTACGTTAGCGTTGATCAGCCAAAATTCATTGGATGGACTGAATTGGTATAATTGCAAAAGATTTAAAATCGAATTTGCATAATTGCAATAGGTGTAGAATTTTTTTGATAATTTTTTTTATTTGGGCCCATGTGGCTCAAGAGAGACCCATTTTGTGTTTTTAATGGAAACAAGAAATTGAGAGTTAGTGTACTGTAGGGGATCGGGTTTGTTATGGAAAGAGGAGATTTCCGTCGTGGTGGACTCATATTCATCATACTTGTGAACCTGATTTATGAATTTGTTGAGAGTAAACAGAGAATGCGTGCAACCTTTGTTCACTCTCGAAATGACTTTCAGGCTAAACTACAACTATGGGACCAACTGCATTAGATAATCCTTTTAAATCAACTCTCCTGGATGCGTAAGCGATTTTAATCAAGTGTTCTATCATGGTAAAAAGTTTGAGCTCGATTGGCTGATAACGATAGGCTCATAGTGTCCCGAGATTTCTTAGTTACTTGTAATTTGATGAATTTGGAGAGTAAAGATTGCACGTTTACACTGAAAAAAATATCGAAAAAGCCCTAAATCCATAGCAATTGTGTCAATTCAGTCTTAAACCTTTTGTCTTTGTATAATTTAGTCATTTTGGTTAGCCGGTATTGACGTGACAAATTTTTAATAATATTTAATATTTATTAAAATTTACTTATTTATTTATTTTTTCTTTTTTCCTCTCATTTTTTTTTCCTTCCTTCTTCCTTTAGCTGGCTGCTGAGCGACAGGAGCGATTGTATACCGTAAGGAGAGGAGAACTCGATTGCACCAGTTTAATTTATCATAGGACTCCATTGCATAATGATAAGTTTTAAAGAGGACCCAACATGAAATTATGACTTTTAGAACAATCGCATGTACTTTTCTCTCTAGTCCGATATAACAGTCATCTCCTCGAAAACATTCTTGTTGGACAGATCTCCCTCTCCCTCTCCCTCTCTCTCTCTCTCTCTGTGGATCAGCCATTGCCAATGTCAACGACCGCCGAAGAGCCCGAACTGCAAAAAGGACCTCACCATGAGCCAGAACCAGAAGCAGAAGCAAAACCAGCGCCAAAACCAGAACCGGAAGAGCCGAGATAGTGTCGAGCGATGCAGATCCCAAGAAGGAAGAGCTCGACGAAGTGGCGATCCAATCCGGCGAACCAGAGAGCGACCCTTCTCCGAAGAACGAGGCGCCTGCGCGTCCGGAGCTGCGAAAGGACGAGGGGAACCGCACATCACGATGCGGAATTGCTGAACGAATTGAAGAACGACGATGCGACCGAGAGCCCGAACAATCCGGATGGGCAGAGGCGAGAAGGAATTCTCCGTACAGGTCAGAGCTCTGATTTGCGTTAGGAAGTTGGGTTCTTGATGAGTTGAGCTGGAGATTATTGGTGGAAATGATTGGTCGCGGTGGTTAGAATTGGAATGAAGCTGATATTCTTTGCCATTTCGGTCGGATCTCGAAAATTGGTGATGTTCTATGGAAATTCTGGATAGGTGTCGATATGTTTGGGAGTTTTCAAGTTCGTTGGGGCACGTTAGATTCTGACTATTGGGGGTTTAGGGTTTTTTATCTACCATGCGCGAGCGTTTGAAGCATAGTCAGAGTACTAATCCTAAAAATATTGGTCGTTTATTGCAGTTTTCGCTAATTCAGAGCGAGAAATTATGGTGTATTCTAGTCTAGGGTTATCATGGTCTGAATAATCCATTGTAGGGAGTAGCTGTTTCACTGATGTGGTTAGTTTTCTTAAGTTTGCCAGATAAACCATCTATGAATTAGGTATTCCACTGTGAAATTGCTTGGCGGGACCGTTTGCTCTAGCTTTAAAGGTTCAACTTTTACTATATATTTGTGCTACTAATTATAGAGAAAGAGTGAGACTAGTAGAAGTTTGTCATTTGCAGTATCTGGTGCTCATTTGGTGATGATACTTTGGTCTAGTTCACATCAGCGTAGACTTCCAGAATATGGTAAGATTTAAGTTTTAAACACTCAATAGCCAATTATGTTATTTTGGAGGAAAGCGTTAGGTGATTAGGCGATACTTGGTCTAAAAGTGACATCTATTGGGCATCAAAACAAAACTTCATTCAACGTTCACTATATTTGCAATGGTTATTAAGATTTTGCAAGATGAAAAAGCTGTATTTAAAAATGATTAATATCTCGCCTTTGAGAACTCTGATGGCATTTGTCATAGCTGATGTGCTATTTCTGATTCCTGGAGTTAAGTAGCCAGTATAATTACATGAATTTATAATCTTGTCAAGTTCTTGCTGCCTCCTTTGCTCCTTTGTTACAAAAGCAATTTGTGCTCTACTTATTGTCTTATTGTGAGAAGTTGAAGCTATTTTTTTTTTTTAACTTTAATTTGTTCTGATCTTTCTTCCATCTTATCTTGCGAAGCCTCATATTGTGTATATTTTGTATTATTCAGTCAAGAAAGCATGCGACAATCTAATGCGGAGCAGAATAATGCCGCAATGGAG
Organism: Psidium friedrichsthalianum; assembly: GCA_019149425.1. Taxonomy (NCBI): domain Eukaryota; kingdom Viridiplantae; phylum Streptophyta; class Magnoliopsida; order Myrtales; family Myrtaceae; genus Psidium; species Psidium friedrichsthalianum. Next base: position 12,839 of record JAGVVM010006310.1, read on the forward strand.
TTGATTGATAGCGTTACTGGTGTTGATGAGGAGGGCAGGTCTCGTCAACGTATTCTTACGTATGCCGCTCGAAGGTGCTGTTATGTATAAAAATAACTAGTAGTTGGAACTATGAAATTCAATCATGACCAGAGGCCTGTTCTCTGACATAACTAGTACTAAGAGAAATTTCATCTGATCTCGTCCAATGAGATTTTCTCGTTCATATTTCTTTCCCCGTCATACAAGTATCAAGGGTTGCACATGAATCAGTACTAGCTTTTTCTTTGATTAAGCTTTTTTGGCTATTCCATAGTTAATAACTTATATGTTTCTTAATTGGTAATGATATTTTGTAGGTATGCTAGTGCAATTTCCCGAAATCCTGGAGATTATGATGCATTATATAACTGGGCTTTGGTTCTTCAGGTCTGGATTATGTTTGATTTTATTGTTGCATCGTATCAATTTGCAATACTTTCTTGGATCCACAGAAAATTTCCTCTGAGTTGGGACATAGTCGTATAGAAAATGTCCTATTCATGGACAATGATGATTCTTATTGTGCCTGCGTGATATTGTCCGTGGACTGGCTTGAGCATACATGAGAGTTCTCTATAAAATGAGACATTAATTTATTGATGGCATGAAGGTTCCAAGTGCCAGGGGACATATTTTATTGAGTTCTACATTACCCTAAGTCAGTTACTATTGACTAACTGCAATATTGACGTACAAGGTCGATTTTGGGAGAGCCTCTTTCTCTATTTCCCTCCATGCTGTGCTAGCATAATATATCTTATGTGATAAGAACTCTGACGAGTCTAACAATGGTCTTATGGTTATATGGTTAATTTCCTTTTGTATTCTTCTGCAATGTAATTTCAGGATCATAAAACAGTGTCATCAGTGTCATGTCACTTCAGAAGATTGTGTACTCATCCTCTATGCCATGTGATTATCCTATTTAACTAGAGTTTGACTCATGCAGGAAAGTGCGGATGTCGTTAGTCCTGATTCTACCTCACCTTCAAAGGACGCCTTACTCGAGGAGGCCTGTAAAAAATATGATGAGGCTACCCGTCTTTGCCCTACTCTTCATGATGTAAGCAAGCAAGATTTTTTGGGGATAGAATGACATGTAGACTAATAATGACCCTTGTGAGAAACCCATTTTTTGTTGATAATACATTGAAGCTGAAGAATTACATTTGAATTAGATGACTTAATTTATTGATGAGGATTTTGCAATGTCTTTCGTTTTACACATGAATTGGATGAATTACCTTGTGAGATAATCTACTACATCTAACTGTGCGCCTGCAACTATAAATTTGGTGGTCCATGAATGCATCTTCTCATTGGTGATCGCTTTCTTTTTTTGTTTTACTATTGTGACAGGCTTTCTACAACTGGGCAATAGCTATATCTGACAGGGCTAAAATGCGCGGTCGTACAAAGGAGGCAGAAGAGTTCTGGAAGCAGGTTTTTACCTCATCTTTGTTGTAATTCTAGGTTTGCTTGTATTTGGGCTGTTTTTGCTTTGTCTATTAAGTCTTCTATGCTGCTATTTGATTGAGATAATAATTTTGGTTGGGCCATAATGAAAAATTATAGGGCGACATTCTTTAAAAATTTTTAGTATAACATCAAGGACTTCGCATTCACAAGGATGCAGTCCATATTTTGTTTTTTTTTTTAAATTAAAAATGAAACTGACTTTGTATCTGTTGGCTGGCTGAATTCAAGAAGCCCGTGGATGCAACTTGGAAATGCTTTTTAATGCTTTAGCCATTAGGAACTTGTTAAAATGGCAATCAAAGTGGAACAGGGACAAGGAGTAACTACTCAATTTATGATATCTTGGGGGCTTGACTGATGACCTTGACTCAAACTATCAAAGTGATGATAAGTCAGACTACTCATGGGAGTTAGATGCTATCTAAAGCATGACCTTTTTTAATGAAGAGGAGGAACTGATCTTATGTCCTCATTTAAAACTGTACTTTTGCAGAGGTGTATAGCATAGTTTCCGATTGAGGCAAATGCTCCATCTGGAGCTAAATTGACACGTCCCTGTATGATTTCCTTGGAACTAGAGAATTTGTGCTCCAAGTTTGATCTCTGGACAGCGATATAAACTCTATCTGTCTTCCATTTCACCCTATTGCTATCCTAAAATGGGCATTTCCTGTTTATGATTATTCTTAAAATTAACTAGGTGACACCAATATCAAAGTCTATCCACCAAATATGGTCAGTTAGCTGGATCATATATTTTAAGCTTGTTCGAGATTTATCCACATCTGCCTCACCACTATTAGACTTGAGCCCCCTAAGAACATATAATCTTCCTATATTCTTTCTAAAGCATCTTTTGGATGCGACTCACTCACCAAGACTTCCCTCTTCCCTGCTTAAACATCACATTTGTAGTTTGTGATATGCAATCGGTATTTTGTCAATTGAAGTTCTTGTTCCACACTCACTCAAACATATGCTCTTCTCGTGAGCGTGACTCTATGATGGACTTGGAGATATGAGTTAAAGGGGTCAGGAAAAAGCGTAAAAGACATGAAAAGTGGCTATAAAGGAAGAGATCTTGATCATTTGGAGATTACTGATTTGCTGCAAAATAAGGTGAAATGATGTAAGGGGATCCATATAATCTATGCCAACTAATAGGATAAGACCTTGTCGTTGTTCCTTCGTCATAGTAGCAGCAATAGTAGCCGACAGCTAGCAGTCCAGGTGGGCCTTAGAATTTGGGTGGGTCTAGGCAAGTATAGTCCTTTTTGGCACCAGTCATTTGATGAAGAAAATTTAACATTTTGTGAATCACAGGTGGGCCTGGGCAAGTAGTACCCAACCCAGCCAGCCTAGGTTTGCCCACAGATGAGGTCTTGGTAGTAGCACTAGTTGTAGTTCTGAGCTTAATAAGTCGATATTACTCGATCATAATAAGAAAGAACGCGTCCTACATGTACAAAGAAATACTATGATTGTCTAGAATGTTAGAAACTAGAGTGTGTGCCGATTTCAAATCATTATAAGTCTATTTGTTTCGCTCAAAATCTCTATGCCTGCATGTAAGTTGTTGTTCAACTTGTTTTTCAGGCAACCAGAAACTATGAAAAAGCTGTCCAACTCAATTGGAACAGTCCTCAGGTATGCTCCTCGTAGTTCGGTACTATGATTGAACTTCTTCCTAAGCATATCGGCTACAGCTTTTAGCTTTTACAAGTTTTTGTGCCTTTGAATGTGTATTTTTTTTTATGGTTCGTTCTGGAAGTGATCACAATGAAGCCAAGAATTTGCAGATCAATAAATTGACAAAACCTTCACACCATTTTTTTTGCAGGCACTTAACAACTGGGGGCTTGCTTTACAGGTATGTTACATTAAACAGCCAGTAGTTTCACAATACTGTCACAAAAGTATTCTGTTTGCTCCTTTTCTATATAGATATTTTTTTCCCTTTCTGAAGGATAAAGAAAATTCTAGTATCAAAGGTACGAAGGGGTATTGCCCCTTATGCAAAACGACTTCAGACTTCAGAGGGGAAGTCATCCATATTCAAATTGTTTTATTGCTGCAGATGCTGGCAAATTTTTAAAGCTGAATATGAAAATTTTTCTTTTGAGTTTTAACTTTGAGCATTCTATGTAGGAACTCAGTGCAATTGTTCCTGCTCGTGAGAAACAAACCATAGTGAGAACTGCTATAAGCAAGGTGTGCAAATTATTGGAGAACTAGCAGAATTTTACTGGTTGTGTAGGGGTATCTTAATCTAATTTTGTAGCCTCATTGTCCTCTAATAGTTTTGTTAACTCTACTTCACTGCTTCTCCTTTCTGTCTATGATGCAGTTTCGTGCAGCAATACAGTTACAATTTGATTTCCATCGAGCAATTTACAACCTCGGGACTGTTCTGGTTAGTATAATTTAACTTACTGACAGTGATAGATAGTTAAACAATGTGCATCATACAGGCAGCAAATGTTAAATTCTACTGTAACTTTTGCATGATCTATTTAGAGAGAGGATATTTATTCTATTTGCTGGAACAACGTTGGCAGTATGGGTTGGCAGAGGACACATTAAGGACGGGGGGATCAGCTAATGCAAAAGAATTTCTCCTAATGAACTGTACAGCCAATCAGCTATCTATATTGCAGCTGCTCATGCGTTAAAACCAAGTTACTCGGTATTTTCCTTTTTCATTTGCCTCTGAAATATCTGCTTAGCTAGTGCGCCTGTCCTGATTGTATGGGAGTTCTTTGTACTGTTATCAGATGTAGAAACTCTGTCAAACATGGACTTGAGACATCAAGTAAATTGGCATAAACTAGGGCCTTCTCCCTCTGTCTCTCTCTCCCTCCCCTAGCCCCTTCCTTTTGAGATGTTACGCCTATATTTTCAGTTAGTACTGAAAGTTGCTCATCAGGTGGGATATCCTGAAATATATACTGTGTACAACTTACCCTTTTTAGGACAAATTGCACTTCTTGATGTTTTTTAAATTAGGGGTGGTCCTCAGCATTAGTATTGTATAGTTCTGAGAACCGGTGTCATATTTGAGCTGCTACTTATCTTTTGTTCTATTTTTTTTTTCTCAGGTTTACAGCAGTGCCTTGAGGCTCGTGAGATCCATGGTTAGTAATACTGTGTACCAGTTATGGGAATTTATATATTCACTGAACCCTCTATCTCCTGGTGCTTGTTAGTGGCTTCTCACTGCTTTGTCTTCTGTACTCAATGGACAATTCAGACTTAAGCTAGTAACAGAATCTATCCCTAGTAATTCTGAATGAACTTCAACAACTGCATGCAATATGGCTTAAATGTGCCCTATGGGGTGACAAAGTTAGAATGACGGTGCTTAACTTAATTTTAATTGCTTTGTGTATAAAGACTAAAGATCCCATGTTGGCATTCTATGGGCCTACCTAGACCTCCATCTCTATGTATAAGATAGAAACGGAAAACATTGTTAAAGATCTGATCTCCTTTCTATGGCTTCAAAAATTAATTAAGTGGATCCCACTAGCAATTTAATACTTGCAGAGGTTCTCTCGATTGCACTAGTCTAATGGAGCAAATATTGGATTTTGATTTCATTTTGCACCTGATTTCCTTGTTTTATTGAATCAATAATTTTTATTGTGGCATCGGCAGCTACCATTGCCCTATCTTAAGGTAGGATATTTAACGGCACCACCTGTGGGGAGCCCGGTTGCACCTCATGGTGATTGGAAGAGATCGCAATTTGTTTAAACCATGAAGGTCTTCAGCAGGTGTTGTACATACTTCTTTCTGGTGGATTTCTTGTATATCTACTCTTAATATGTTTCCGGACTTATCTTTCCAATTTAAGTAGCCTTGTGTTTTTTGCCTTCCCTTTTTGCTAAATCTGAAGTTTGATTGGTGTCGTATCTAAAAAAGATGAAATGCCAACCCTCGCAGTGAGTCAACAATAGAGACAGACCTTAAGCCATCTTGTTAAGCCAGAAAATGGTCCACTGCTCTGCTGCTGCTGAATGTTGGTTTTCTTTCCCTTCTTTCTTAGCAGCTCAACACTGTTGACCAAAAACAAGCACCTCAAGGTCTTTCCAACAGATCTGCAGAGTTAGCTCATTCCGATGGAAGAGCGACTAAAGTCAACATTCCAGATATAGTATCCGTATCAGCATGTTCGGATCTGACTTTACCACCTGGTCCAGGCCTCTGTATCGACACAATTCATGGACCTGTTTTCATGGTAAGTGGCTTATTACTATTGACGTTTTATAGGGCAATGTCAGTAGGGGTCAGTAGGGTTGACTCATGCCTAGTATCTAATACGCTTATTCTCTGTCTTTTGACTGGCTGACTTTGACATCTATTTCAATTAGCATTGTCTGAAGCATCTTGTATATGATGAAAGCTTTTGGATGATGTTATGGTATGTAATTCTCATGAACGAACAATGTTGTATGACTTGTGTCGATGACTCATTCAAAGCATTTTTCCCATTTTCTGTGATGTTGACAATCTGTGGATGTTGTCAAGCTGAAAAGTTTTTGTGACATTCAGTCTGAATGGTGCTTTTAATTAACTATTTAGATAATAAGTCAAGAGCATCATGGAGCCAAAATAGTGAAACTTCAGTGCAACTGTCTTTTTCATGTTTTGGTGTAGGTTTGTTTGTCTCTTTAAATATATGAATTATACGGATTACCCTAGATTCTGTTTAAGGACACTTTTAAGTGATATTGACCCATGATTCATTCAGGTAGCCGATTCCTGGGAGTCCTTGGATGGTTGGCTTGATGCTATCCGTTTGGTATATACAATTTATGCGCGAGGAAAGAGTGATGTATTGGCAGGTATCATAACAGGCTGAAATTTTAGATCACTTCTGGATGTATTACCATACAATCTTCTTGAGATGGTGATGAGTTATAGAAATGCGGTTTATCCAGACAATTTTTTGTATATTAGGAACTTTCTTTTCCCACAAAAGTGGTCTTTGACAATTATCTGATTCTACATACGTGTGGTTCTGTTGGATTAGTGTTCAAACTTAAGCTGTCAACTATTGTCATTGTTTAATTGTTCTTATTCACTTTTTCTACATCACGGTTAGATGATGTAGGACAAAAGGGGAACTCCATGGTTACGCCAACATTAGCGGCGGTCACCTGATAAGTCGCTTTACATGTAAATCAATTTTCTGCTAGATACGTACTGTTAGATGGGCTTTTTTTCTTCCATGGGCATTGTTCTGCCAATTCAGGCAAAATTTTTGGGGAGTTACAGAACCGGGGATATGGTTTTTCCTTTGTTTAGGATGTGGTGGAACGACTAATCATCACATATCTATGAATTGCACGCCCTTGGCTGTGTTACAATAGGTTTTCCAATGGTAGATTCCATGCGGTCATCTGCTTAGCGGATAAATAGTGTCTGTTGTAACTAGGTAACGCTTACGCTAGGGCTTTTAGGAAGGCACAAACTTCATACAAATGGGAGGCTTTATTTGGCCAAGGCTAGGACCGAAGCTGAAGTATCCACAGTCCTTCTCCGCAGATCAACCCGAAGCCACCGCGGGGACCATCAGCTCTGCCTGCTTCGCATGAGCTTCTGCCAAACGTACACGACCAAAGTCCCCAAGCACATGTCGATTGTGAAATATGCCCCCACCAGAAACGGAGGGGCCATGGCCATCGGAAGTGGCATCCACTTCCCTACCTTCTGTGGCCCAAGATCTCTTATGAGGTTCACAGCCACTGCGAAGCTGAAGAACCCATAGCAGAGCTGCAAGCAATGGCGAGGCAGAGCTGAGAACCCCTGAACTCCCAGGATCGCCATGTTCCTGTAGATCAGAGCATACGGCGCTTTGAATTCTCCATTGGGATTTCCCACGTCAAACGCCTTGTAGAATAGGAAGAAGCTTAAGGGAGCCACCAAGCATCCTATGGCCGTGCCAATGACTGGCTGAGGAACATCGCTCGAGGGGATGTGAGCGTGAAATGGGCCGTCTTGAAATCTTGCATCAGGATGCACGCCACAGAGACAGCGACTTGATGAGGCGCACCCTGCAAGGCCGGCAACTAGGCCGTTGTCCTTGCCCCGATATGGCGGCAAGGATGAAAAGAGCCACTTTGCCGTAGTTGTAGGCCATGTTCATGTCCGTGAGCCCAGCTCCATACGCATTGCAGAAAGCTAGGGCCGGAGCAAGAATGTACGCGACAAGGACGAAGTACCATTTAAGCTGAGGGAACATGAAGGGGATCACGATTATCGACACGACGGAGAAGAGGCCGTATCCAGCGAGTCCTATCCACATAGGGATGGTCTCTCTCAAGAAGACTTCGTTTTGTCTTTTGTCCTCGAGGGTTTTGCTCTGGTCTTCTTCAGCTGCATTGCAGTGGAAACATGAGATCAAGAAGAAGAATTCATGAATCAAACTTAGGGAATGCACAAGCACAAAAATCTGCTTAAAAAGACGAGATGTGCCAGAAGTTTTGAAGTTCCATGATGGGCAATCTTAAAACATTTTCCGATGTTTAACTCGTTTGAACTAAAGCTTTGCTAGGTCACGGATTAAAAATGCTGTCTTGGTCACTTTTTTCCACAGCAAGGCATAAAAACTGGCAAGATTTGATCTTGAAGTTTTTGCATCATCCACCTGTAGCGAGGTTTGGTTTTTCGGTTTTCATTCTTCCAGGATGCTAATGACTGTGACACAGATTATCTTTACAATATTGTAGAGCCCATCGCCAAGGATCAGAGGCACGGAGATAAACGCCTGCAGACCCAAAAATGAATGAATAAGAGAGCGAGAAGATTCCGAGAACGGCATTTTCTTCGCTTTCGCCTATGCTTACTAGAGAGAGAGAGAGAGAGAGAGAGAGAGAGACCTTATAGCCATATAAGCTCTTATACTGCTCTCTTCCAGGCCATCGGAAAACCAGTCTCCCCTGTGGCGATCGATGAGCGGCCACATGAGGCCATAGGAGATTACCGAGCGAAAAGCAGAGACAGATTCACCAGGTGGGAACAGATCATCCCCGCTCCGACGTAAGTCATACTGAAGTCAAAGAAGAATCTGAAGAACAACAACGTGTCATGAAACAAGACCAATGAAGTTAACTAGCTAGTTATAAATAGATTCACTGAAGTTCTGAGGATAAGAACGGAGGAAATAAGCAAGCCACACACGTTTGCTTCCAAGCTTGTAATCCGAAAGTGGGGAACTGCGCGAACCCGCAAGCATCCTTCCCTTTGAAGAACCACTGGAAGAAGCCCCACAGGAATGAGAAAGAGAAGTACTTCATGAACCCGCGAACGAACTTGCTTCCTGCGCACCATAAAACGACAGTCATTGCCGCTTAGAGTTCATGTTTTCTAAGAACGATTCTCAGTATACATGGTCGAAAATTGTATCGGGTCGGTTGTATATATACTCGGCCATTTGTCTCCCCGTGAGTGGAAGCCGTTGATGAGCACTGCCGTCGCCAAGCCGCTCGGATAGGTCAATTTGAGATCGACAATCAGTATCTGGTACGACAAAATCCTTGTAAACAATAGCTTCTATGTGAAACACAAACTCTTTGTTGAACCGTATAAAGCTCAAACTCATTGTACCTTCCTGAGTGGAATCAAGACAAATAAACATACAAAGCAAACCACAAAAGAGGTAGCCAGTCATCCAACCAACCCCAGGTTCCTTCACAGCCTTGAGGAATTTCCCTGAGCAATCCACTCCTGCTAACTCGTATCCTCCTGTTAAACCCCAATAGATATGAGGCAAATCCACCTGAACGCAAAAAAAAAAGAAGAAGGAAAACCATGCCATTTTGATTAACAAAGGAATCAAGAACGAGCTGATCAAAACGTTTAGCTAAGTCATTCACGATTCAAATGAGGTCCCTCTTAACCTCCACAGCAATGCGTAACACGCGACCGCGCACGTCTGGTCATGGTGTTCTCTTGCCTCGTGAACGGCGTCTGACGTAGCCGGCCCTGTGGAGCATCTTGGTCCATGTGCGCATGAACAAGAAGGCGAGGAGCGCAGCCGACACATTGAGGTTCGGGACGAGCCCGGTGTGAGGTTCAGCTTCATGGCTATGATGCTGTAGATGACCCGATCACGATGCTCACCACGACCCACGCAGAGTCAGCTGCCTCGTCCATGGCAGGGTCTTCCAAGCCACCTGACTCGGCCCTTCCGGCAACTCCTCTCCAAGTGGTCTCTCTCGATTTCCTTCTTTTCGTTCATGGTTCCCATGTTCTCCATCGTAGTAGGAGAAAGGTCAGAGATCAGAGGACTAGTTGAACCGCACTCGAAAGATATATGGAAATCGCAGGGAAGGAGAGAGAGTTTGAGGTTGTTCATGTTCTTCTTGAAGGACCCCATTATGAGAACGCTTCTGCAATCTGGACAGCTAAGAGAAGTGTTGGTTGGCTGTGAACTAGTTCAATGTGCGTCTCTTCCATCAAATTGTTTAGAGTCATTGAAACGCAATTTGGAATCTTTCTCAAGGACATAAGGCAAAACAATCTCTCATGCACATGGGAGAGAAAAAATGCCTGCGTGTGCTCCAGAGAGCTGAAGTGACCGTGCTATATAAAGGTGGCGTGTGGCGGGCACTATGCTCTCCACTCGCCATTTGATAGAACTTTTGAATCATAAAACCTGACATATGAAAGTTGAAGATTGATCTGAAAACTAAAAGGGCAGTCTTTTGAAATTGGTCAAAGAGCTGGAAACTGGAGATAATTATACCTGGTTAGATTAACTCATTCCCGCTTTGCTTCCTATTTATCACCCAGGCTCCCTAAATTTTCCTCTCTTTTCTTAGTCCCAATATGGTACTCACGACTAAGAATTTCTCTTGTTAATTCAATAGTATGGTGTGATTTAGTATACTCTTCAATAGGAATTTAATGGAACTTTGTGGATATAATTATGGTACATGAAATTTAGCTTTAAGATTGAGTCCAGGAGATTCACGCTTGTCTTCGCTTCTTCCCTATATCGAGCCAAGCATACATCTTAACACAGTGACTGTGAAACATTTCTGATTCACAATACTCTTCAATATAAAGATTTTTTAAATACAATTCACACTTATATCCTAACCAAAAGAATACGTAATATCACAAATTCTCCTCGCCGTTGTGTCCATTTGTGTAATTCAATTGGGGCACTCGTGCTGCCTGTCACTCTCCTTTTCTGCTAATTCATGTCTTTAGGGAACGCTTGAAGCAAGGTCCTTAGAGATCTCTAAGTTGTGATGCCGAAGCGGCTGCCCATTGAAAAACTTCATTTTGCCACGGCACTGAATCCATAATCCAATGGAGTCTTGATTTGAACGACAAACTCTCAATCGTCAAGTGGTTATTAATCAGGAAGCCTTATGGAAAAATCCAAAAGTTTCATTGAGCTCCACAAGACTTTTTTTTTTTTTTTTTGGTCGAAGAGCTCCACAAGATTGACATGTGCAATGCAGTCGCTTGCTCTGTTCTTGAACATTTGAGGCACATGCATCCAGTGAACTTGTGCAGTACATTCTGCGTGTACGTCTGCATTTCTCGGGGTGGTGGTCCCTCCTCAGACATGTTTTTCCCTCGAACCTGTAAGTCGCGCTTCGTGTCTGACGCTCCCAAAGATCTCGAAACAGACTGGGGGGGATCTGATAAATCTGTACACGAGAGAGATTAGCACACAACTTAACCCAAACGAGGTTGG
>JAGVVM010006311.1:0-24675 GCA_019149425.1 Psidium friedrichsthalianum
TCCGCCCGGGCCATCGACTTGGCTTGAATTGCTTTTGTCGGATAATGACTTGATCTTCCTGAGGAACGTTGTGCCCGGTGTTTACTTGTTTGGCTCAGAGTAGTGTAGACATAGTACTACAATAATTCTGTCATCTGTGCGATAAAAAACATTCTTCTCGTTCCTATTTTGAAATTGACGCATGGGGAGGGAGTGTTGGTGGGGGAGGGGGGGGGGGGGGGGGGGGGGGGGGTGATTGGAGATCGACGACACTGTATGGACGATCACGAGAAACTAACGTGACGCTTAAAAGTAAGATGCCTGCGGAATAATAATAATAAAAAAGAACAGCGAAGAAAGTTAATTATCTAATATGAGAAAATATTAGGTACCGTCGGGTAAAGCCGACGTGGTCCAATTCTCCACTCACCGTGCGACACGTTTCATAGTGGGGTCCACCTTGTAGCAAAAGAAAAACTCTCTCCTCTCTCTTTCACTTTACATGGGGCCCACCTGCAGAAAAAGAAAGACACGCTCTCCTCCGCGTGACCCCTCCGACCTCCCGTCCTCCCCCCCTTGCTCTCTCTCTGTGTCTTCCCCCTCTCTCCTCCGCCTGATCACTTTTCCCTTCTCCGACGCCCGAGTCACCGCCATTGCCAACTGCGTTTCGGAGAGCACGATTGGGAGTCTTCGGCAATAGGCACACCGCCGATTGATCCCTGTCCCTTCGTGCGCCTCACCAAGATGGCCGCAGTCGAGCTCGAGCGGCCATGGCTGTGATGGCCGCGAGTGGAGCTCGAGCAGCCATGGCCGAGGCAGCCTTGCCGGTGGCCGGCGAACCCAAAACTAAAGCTCGTGCACGAGAGGCCATGGCATCTGCAAACTCGAAAGCCCTCGTCCCTCCCCATGTCGTCACCCTCAACTTCATCAAGGACTGGAGCAGTCCTCCCTCGCCGGCATCGTTGACCGAGCCGATCGGATCTAGCCGAACGACGCCGACGACGGCCATGAATGAACCGTGAGCCGCTCGTCCCGAGCCGTGCGCCGGTCGTCCATGGAGGAGGGGTCAGGCGGAGGAGAGATGGGGAAAGACACAAACGGAGAGGGGTCGCGAAGGGAGAGAAAAAATCTTACTGGTGAGCCCCGTGCGAAGTGGAGAGAGAGAGCAGAGTTTTTCTTTTTTTTTATGTGGGCCCCGTTCGACACGTGTCTCACGGTGAGTGGTAACCAGGACCACGTCAGCTTTACCGCGACGGTACCCAATATTTTCTCATCTAATATACTTGCGTCAGTCTGACGGCATTTCATTCAGCGGCTTGCTCTTCGCCACCTGTCACGGCGAAACCACGAAGACGACTCATCCTCATCCCCTACCAGATCCGACCGGATCAGTCCTCCGAAACTCCGATGGCGAGCCTGTGGCGGGCCGCGACGGGCTTCACGGCGAAGCCCGAGGCCGACTCCGACGGCGTCGAGTTCTGGTCTAACCCGGAGCGCGCCGGTTGGCTCACGAAGCAAGGCGAGTACATCAAGACGTGGCGTCGGCGGTGGTTCGTCCTCAAGCAGGGCAAGCTCTTCTGGTTCAAGGACTCCGGCGTCACCCGCGCCTCCAGCCCGCGCGGCGTCATCCCGGTGGCCTCCTGCCTCACCGTGAAGGGAGCCGAGGATATCCTCAACAAGCAGTACGCCTTCGAGCTCTCCACCCGGAGCGACACCATGTACTTCATCGCCGACTCCGAGAAGGAGAAGGAGGACTGGATCAACTCGATCGGGCGGTCCATCGTGCAGCACTCCCGGTCCGTCACCGATTCCGAGATCGTCGACTACGACAGCAAGCGATGAGGACGGGCAATCGAGGTTAATTTTGGCAATATCCTGTTTCAGTCAAGACGCTTGTGCCTGGAAACTGTTTGTTTAATCGCCTGATCGTCGATTTGTGACCACAGCGGGCAGTGAACTTTGCGCGAGCGAGATCAATTTCGCTATACTTGCGTTAATCTGGTGATTGTACATTGGGAATGGCGTTTTTAGTATATTTCTGAAGGGTTGGTCTTAGTGATTTGTGAGGTGTTTACTCGCGTTTCTCTTCTGGCCTAATGTCTTGCGATTTGGTCGATTGTTCATGTTTATTTGTTCATGATTCAAACAGATCCACAAGAGTAGTTCAAGCAGTTTGGTCTCCTATTCTGATGGAGATGAAAGCTGATGACTTGCATCTGAAAAAGACCTCTATCTGATAGTTATATGTATATGGTAGTCTATTTTTGAGCAGCCTATTCATCTTCATAACGCACAGTTTCGCTAAGTTGGACTGGAAACCAAATCATGGCAATTGGCAATGAACAAGCATGAATTCGTTCTCATTCAAGAAACGAAACAGGGAGTTGTCTAATTATGGCCGAAAGAGGAGCTGTAGTTCCTTCCATATGGCGTTCAGTTATAATTTGCTGATAATCTTCGGATCTGTTGGAGCTCCAAGGTCAGAAGCTTTCGCTGCAGACGTAGCAGCTCCGCCACATTACTCCTAGGCTCCTACCAATCCACTCCTCCGGTATCCAGCAGAGGGGGACGGCGCTAAGTAAAATGCAGAAACCAGGTACTCATTATTCTTAAAACCTGGCAAAAGATGTATATTTAAGTACAAATTGGGGGAATCTGGTCAGAAGCTAATTTTTTTTTAGTGAACTACAAAGCCATAGTGCAAGTGCAGAGGCACGGATAAAACGTAACATACAAGGTTCTTAGCGAGCCGTTTCAACGCCTTGTAATGGCGAGAACTTTTTCATGGGGTTTTCAGTGCATGTGGTTCTGAATGTTGACGCCTTTACCTCTGTCTTCACATATATGATTGAATTTTCTTCCTCCACGTATATCTGGGAATATCCCTTTCCTGTCTAGACTGCAAAGGAACCATTTCAGTCCCTGTGCTGGATCACTCTTCTGTTTTGCTTGACTCTGCTTGAAGTGGTTCGTTTCGGTCTGCCAAGGTTTTTATCTTTTAGAAAAGCCATTGCTTTTGCATATTAACTATCCTTGTAAACCAGATGCATGGAGTCTGCCCCTGATGAAACATAGTTGAGTTCCAGCTTCTGTGATGCTCGTTCTCTCTGGGTACTCCGACCGAGCAGGCAATTCCAATTCCATAGACCATTACCAGACAGCCTTGAACTATGTTGTCTCTGCTACATGCGGGCAAAGCTTCCTCAACAGAATTGCGAAGGTACATATTTTCTTCTGTGGGACTGATTCTGATGAACAGTCTCTAATAAGAGCATTCCATAACTATAGACATCGTCTTCTCTAGAAACCGCACTTCTCGTGCCATATTTTGCACTTAACTCAAACTTCATGAGGCCCTATCAGCTGGCTTGCCACTCAACTGAACGATGAGCTAAAAGAAAAATGGTGCCCAATCTTTGATTATGAAGTAATATTCTTTTGAGAGGATACATTGCATTTTTTTTTTTTTTGTGAAGAATAGTCTTCCATTTCGCGGGGAAGGTGGGGGGTTTTATCTGGAGCAACATAACCAACCGTTCCTCTTAGACCAGCTGAGCTTATCTTTGAGTTGGTGTTAGGTATGTTTTCAAGAACGATTTTTGGCAATCCGAAATCACTGAGATATCCATCCATCTCATCATCAAAATAGAACATTGATTGGCTGTAGATCCCAATGAGTTATTTAACGGTGACAGTGGTTGCGAAGATAATCCATTGCAGCAGCAATGTCAATGGCAATCTGTTATCCTACCGAGGAGGCTGAAAGATTTTGAAGGCCCATATGCTTCGATCCGTTTCTGATAGCAGCGCAACCGCTTTTCAGCCATTGATCATGAACTGGTTGAACAAAGCCTTTTAACTCATTACTGATTTATAACTAATGCTCGAGCAAACCGACAGAATTTTCAAAAGATTTCGGTGTCTAATATGCTTTAGAGCCTCGGCCAAGAAGCTCTTCATTGCATCACGGCGCATTACATTCAGCACCTTGACAATGACAACTTGTTCCATTCTCTGAGTATACCCTTGTGAACGGACCCAAAATACCGATACCAATCCAATTAGTTGGAGGAAATCCATTAGTTGCTTTAAGGAGAATTTCGCAAGATAGATTCTCCCATGCTCTGCCTGTTGAGCCTTGATATAGGCTCTGTTCTTTTCTTGTTCAACCAACGTGAAAACATAAAAAAGCAAGAGGAAGAGCCATTCCCAGAAGCCCAAAAGCGACAGAGATGGAAGATATCGGTGTTCGGACTACCCCATGCTCTCGGACTTTCTAGAGATGCACTTAGGGAGATGAAATTAAGGAATTCCTCCACAGAGCCTCTTGTTTCCACTGAAAAGTGCGGCATTCTTGAAGACTTGCTAGTTGGTATAACGCCTTTGTTAAAAGACAAATTGGAAGTGCCAAATGAAATGCTTTCAAGAACCTTGGAATCTCACCAGACAAATTTTCAAAGACACCAACTCGGAACTTCGAATCTCTGAGCATACATTGTCTGAACTTGCTACAATTCTTTTGAATCCTGCCATATGCAATAATGCACAACTAATGGCCTCTCTACGATTCTTTTCTGAGGTAGATGAGGAGTAGTATCTGATCTGATCGGTCCACTTATCTATTTTTTGGTCTGTGCAGTGGACTGAAACATCTTAAAACTCCAAATAATGAGAGAAAATTGTTCGCGCACTGCATTTGGTGAACTTTTTTTTTTTTTGGAGATTTGGCGAACTTGATAATGATCTTTTGGTCTCCCTCATAAAACTGATTAGGGCGACGTCGATCGTAACTATTATCTTTCCTTTCAAGCTATTTGTGCGGGCGACATATGTTTCTTTCAAAACTAGATTTCTGCCACTGAAAGTCACTCCCACCTGGTGAGATGATGGAATGACATAATTCGCTCTCCCAAGTGGAGCATTTAGGTAATGTAGGACTCTGAGTTCGCATTGTGCTTGCAAATATCCAGAAAAACTCATGTACTAGTCTTTTTCCTGTTGATATTGACATTGTGCGGGACGCGCAAGCGCAATGTCTACTCGTTTTAATGGATTGACCTATTCAACTAGCATAAAAGAGGAAAAGGATTAATGTACTCGCTCCGATAGCTTTAAGAGATATATTTTGGCTTGCATGCATGCCATTTATTTTCAATATTCCGAACATACGGTTGAGTAAGAGATGAAGAACATGCGGTTGAGTAAGAGATGAAGACTTCCTGCCACCTCTCCCTGTCTCCCGAAGAGGACGAAGACATTGTCATCGACTTTGAGTCTACTAAAGGTTCCCATATGGCACATTCCATCGGACGACTTCGCTATTGTCCGACCCCACTTCGGTTCTGCATGATGATTTTGTTACTTCCGTGGCTCCATCTTCACGACCAGACAGTTGAGTTTATCTAGGTATGAAAAAGAAAAGCGTGTTGTGACGTGCTTGTCTCTGCATAAGTGACTCGGTTTGGCATTTGTAGGAAATACTATAGAACTTACTGCTTTAGTGCCTCACCTATCTTCGTAAACCAGTTGTGTGAATCCTGTCCCTAATCGTTGAGTTGCTACATTTGTGATGTTCATTCGCTCTCCAGGGACTCCAACCGAGCAGGCGATCCCAATTATGTAGACCATTAGCAGGCAATTCTGGACTGTGCTCTTTTTTGCTTTGGCTTGTAACACTCTCTACTTGAACTAAAATGGGGTCGGTAATCTCTAGGACTCGTTTAGACAAAGCTTCATCAAGAATATTATTAAGGTTCAAACTTTCTTTGAATATCTCAGCCGTGGGACTGATTCCTATGAATAGCTCTAGCAAGAGGATACCACAACTATAGACATCTCGCCTTCAATAGAAACCACACTTCCCATTCCATATTCTGCATTTACCAAGAACATCAAAATGATCAAGCTATGAGAAAAATGGTATGCGCACAATCTCATCATGAAGTTCAAAGCTTTCTGAAAAGACGAATGAACAATTTTTGTGATGATCAAATTCTTCATTTGAGGGTGATGGGGACAAAAGGGGGCATACCTGGAGCAACATAACTAATTGTTCATCTCAAGCTAGCTGAGCTTATATTTGTGCTCGTATAAGATATGGATTCAAGGACGAACTTTGCCAATCCAAAGTCACCGAAATGTCCAACCATCTCAACATCTAAAAGGATGTTGCTTGGTTTTAGATCATAATGAACTATGGCGCCGTGGCATTGGTTATGAAGATAGTTTGAGGCAAAAGCAATATCAATGGAAATTTTTATCCTTCGGATGAGACTCAAATTATTTGGATGCCCATCTGCGTCAATTGGATTTGGAGAAGGGTGCAACCACTCTTTGAGGCTACCATTGACCATGAACTCATAGACCAAAGCCTTAAAGTCATTTCCATCATAATCAGTACCTAAGCATATTGATAGTACCTTCAAAAGATTTCGGTGGTGTCTGATACACTTTAGAGCCTTATACTCGGTTTTTAAGCTCTTTAGAGCACCATGACACGTCAAATTAAGCACCTTCATAGCAACATTAGTCTTATTCTCATGGAATATTCCCCTGTAAACAGATCCGGAACTGCCAACACCAATCAAATTAGTTGAAGAGAACCTATCAATTGCTCTAAGTAATAGTTCCATAAGATGAGATTTGCCCTATCAGCCATGGAACTTGATGTTGGTTCTTGCGCTTTCTTTTTCTTCAACCAGCATACTTAGACAAAAACCAGAACAAGAACCCCTCCTGGAAGCCCAAAAAATAATAGAGAGCAAGAGTTTTAGGCTGCGTATGGTAACGATTCTGATCCCAAAAACTGATTCTGATTAAAATGACTTTTTTTGATTTTGTTCCTGGATGAGTTTTGGAGAACTAGAAACGCGTTTGATAACTGCACAAAATTTATATTTCAAAAAACTGTTTCTCTTTCTAATTTTTTTTATTTAAGTCAAATAACTATGTAGTTACTTTGTAAAATTTCATCCTAAATGAAGGCTAATTTCTAATGCACACAAAAATAATTTAAAATACATTTATTTTTTTAGCATGTTATAAATGAAACAAAAATTTTAAAATATGATGTTTGAAATTCGATTGAAGCATGGGACACGTTTCCATATTAAGGACTCATTTTTTCTTTAAATGTTGCGTTGTCCAAATACATACAAACATAACAGCCAAATAACAAATTATCCACTGAAAAAAAAAGACCAAATTGTCCTTCTTCATATGAAGTACGAGTCCTTCACTATCATTTTGCAACTTCTGTCCTAAATTCAAGTGGGTGTTTGGCTCCAGCTCCACGTGTAGATGACCACATTTTGTGACACACGGCTACGAGTATATATGTTACCATCTGCATGTTGGATGCCCTCATCTTCTGCAACATTTTTCGTAGAAGAGTGAAATTTAGGAAATCTAGGAAATTTAGGCCCCAATTTATGAAAATGAGGTCAAACTAGCATAATCTAAGCTTTTTCTATTTTTAGGAAATTTCTAAATTTTTTGTGATTTTTAAAAAATTTTCCAATTTTTTTTTAAAATTTTTATTTTTATTTTTATTAGGCTGAGAGAAAAGTGATGAGAAAATTGAAAGGGAAAAGTGAAAGATGTGAGATTTCATTATGTTTTGTGATTGTCAAAAGTGATTCTTTTTTCAGAACCAACTTTTTATTGGTTCTGAATTTTGCTCGAAAACTGATTCTGATTCTCTAAAACTGATTCTGGGAACAGAATCAGAATCAGAATTAGAATTATTTGGTTACCAAACCTGATTCTCATTCTTTACTGTTCCAGGGAACAGAATCAGATAATGAGAATGGTTACCATACGCAGCCTTAGTTTATGAATTGCTCCTTTGCTCTTGGAGTGTCTAGAGATGCATTTAGGAAGTCGAAATTCCAGTATTCCTCCATAGATCTTGTTGTTTGCAGCAACAAAAGTGGCACTCGCATTCTTGAAAACTCTTTCAGTTGGTAACATGCCTTTAGAATTGTTATAGGATAAATTTAGAACTTCCATGGAGTGAAATGCCTCTAAGAACATCGGAATCTCACCTGACAGACTATTATTGGAAAGATCCAAGTCCTCAATGCTTCTTAATGAGCTAATTGATTGAGGAACGGGACCTTGAAATTGGTTATCCCTCATTACTAACACTGCCAATGTATTACAATCGCCTAGAGTGCTCAGAATTTCACCACTGAACATGTTGCCAGAATTGTCCACAGTATCTAAATGGTCAATTTGTCCTGCTTCCGTCGGAAGGGCCCCATTCAAATGGTTATGAGACAAGTTCAAATAGAGGAGAGTTTTAACTGCTGCGAATATGAAACCATTGAGATTGTTGTAAGAAAGATCGAGCTTCATCAGACTTTGGCACTTTTCTAGATGAAGGAATGTGCCCGTGAAAGTGATTGCCATCAAGATACAATTTGATTAATTTCCTGTTCTTTCGCAAAGAGGATGGAGTTGTTGTTATTGGACAGCTTCACAACTGTTAGATTTTGAAGATTTCCCATATCAATGAGGATAACACCTGAAAAATTATTGTTGTACATCCCCAAGACTTCCAAGTTCACAAGATTGCCGATTTCTCTAGGAATCTCACTAACAGTAGGATTTTTTTTTTCGAAATGTAATTGTTTCATAGCAATTGAGAAGTTACCAATGTATCTTGGCAAACAACCACCGAGTCTATTACCATGAACATCCAAGCTGGTTAAGCTAGTGATATTGGTTATGAGCAAACGAAGTTCAAGTTATTGCACATCAAAAGTGGCAGATTGACTTTATGTCACGCCCCGCCCTTCCTAAGCGACCGCGCGACAGCCGCTATATTCCAAATGCCTCGTCGGATGGCCGAACCCAACTGCGATCGCCCAGGAAACATCGCGGCCAAACGACGGTATCGAGAAACGCGAGCGAAAGCGTCGATCACCACCCCTAACAACACACATACATGCAGATAGACAGACAGAGAGACAAATAGATAGACAGTAGCCAATTCAAAGAGAAAACACCAACAATCTGCTTATATACAAACTTTTTTTTTTTTTTTACAATATGTACTTAGATATATATACATACAACACCCTTAAATGTTCACCTGAATAACCTAAACCTCAAAAGAAAACGAGCGCCAACCAACGACACTCCCAAAATGGTGCCCGGGAGTTCCTGCTCCAAAGATCACAAACTAACAACCCTCTATCTCCTCTGGTATCCCAAACAAAATGCCCAATATTCTCCATGCTACCGACGCGAGTCTGAAAGGCGATCAGCCACAAGTGAGTCTAATACTCAGTGAGTAAACTAATGTGACAATATATAAAACAGCACCCATGTAACGAATATCAGACATGCATAATAGAACCACATGCAATGCACGTTATTAAACTCATTCCACACAATCAATGTCAAACTAGACGGTTCACAAGTAAAAGCAAGCACGTGCCATATAATGAATGCCATTTCAGGCTCTCGTGGTTCGTTTCCGACCCTCAAGGTCTCATGCCCGCACGGTTTACGTCGCGGCCGTGCCTCAATGCATATTATAAAAATACCTCAGGTTAACCCCCTTGTCTCTCCAGCAACCTCGTGCCGTGCACGTACAGGCGCCCTCGGCAAGCAGGTACGTTTGCAAGCCGGAACTACTACACCACCCATTCTCGTACCAGTTCGTCGGTCGAGCCACCCTCACCCTTGTTACTCCGATTCTCGCACCAGTCCGTCGGCCGAGCGCATTCACAAACTCACTTCATCTAATTACAGGCAATATTGCATTATTTAAAAAAAAATCAAATAGCCGCAAGTAACCCAAACGCGCGTGAATGCTTATACGTTTCAAAGCAATTAAATAGACTCAATGCCCTGCTCTCGACATTTTATCGCTTATGGACATCAGTTATATTCTAGAAAAAAAAAAAAAAACTTCTCTCGGTTGCCCCCAACCAACGTGCATTTTCATGGTTACACATATCACCGGTACATGGTTAGATATAATGGGGCCATCGTTCCTGATTTTCTTTGAAATAAACCAATATTAACTAACCTAAGTCTGGCTCCCCTCCCCTATCATTTTTGGTCAACACAAGCTTCACAATATACTTAAGTTTTCTTTTACTTCTAGCCACTCAATGATCACAACAAGCCAGCATGGAAGTGGGACCAAACATACCAGCAGTTCACGTCCAAAACAGGGCTGGTTTTGGACATATTTTCAACAGAATTTTGGGCAACAAACCCCTCAACCGACCACTCAATCACCCCCCCTACAAATCAGCATGCTCACACCTACACGTCCACACAAAATTTGGACAGCACACAGCCACAGCAACACAAGAACAGCAACATCACAAAAAAAAAGAAAAACCGGTGCAGCAGAGAACAAAACATACGCACAGCAGGAAGAAAAGAAAAGAAAAAAAACTAGAAACTCAACCAACTTCCCCTCTACTCATCCCACCCGTAAACCTCAGTTGCTCTACCATGGACCCACACTATTTGTTCACTTAATTTGGGCTTGAACAGCAAGCAAACATGCAGCACAGCAGCTGGAACACCAGAACAGCAGCACCCAAAACCAGCATAAACAGAGCACATTCAGCCCACGTTCAACCCAGAAACTCACGTGCATCAGCCTAGGACTTCACCTCAACTTCACACACCATCCTAGACTAACAATGGGAAGTCTACTCACTTTAAATGAGCTTGGACAGCAACAAACGTGCAGCAAACAGCAGCTGCAGAACCGAACAGCAGCTCCACAGAACCAGAACAAAGCATTTTCAGCCAACATTCAGACCAACATCAACGTAACTTAGCTTAGGACTCTACCTAAACTTCATACACCATTTTAGACCAAGCATAGGAGGTTTACTCACTTGAATGAAGGCTGGAAATGGCACGGAAGGGTAGAGAGCCGGCTGAGCTTCCAGAGTTCACCGGCGGCACAACTGAACATGAGAAGAAGAAAGGGAGAGACTGAGAGAAAAAAAAAAAGCGTGGGCGTGCGAAATGGAAAAGAATTGCTCGGCGGAAGTCCAAGCTGAGGAGAGAGAAGAAAAGCTCCATTGACCAGTCAAAGCTTCATCCACACGCCCCAAATGAAGCTTATTCACGCCCAAAAGAAGCTTGCTCACTAAGCTTGCCAATTTAGTCAACCAATTGACCAATAGGAGCACTTGCACGTTCACTTAGGGGATCTCTCAAGCAAGAAAGTCAATCCAGCCGCCAATGACGCGTTGACACGTGGAAGATTAGGAGGAATTAAATTTAATTAACTTCACGACTAGAAAACGGTACCCGACGACTCGCCCGTTAGAGCGAATTTTTTTTTTTTTTTCGAAATAGGAATTTACAGTCAAAACAAAGCTAACGACTAGACGAACTCAAATCCAGTATTTAAACTCTCTAAAAACCCACAGATAATTTACTGAGAAGCCCAGAGCGAACCGGGATCAAATTCGTCGAATCTCTCGTCGCTTCTCCTCGCGACGTCCCAAACCGAAACCAAAATTCCAAACATCAATCTTTAAATTTGAAACACCCCTGCGACCTCTCTGAAGATTCGGTTATCCCAAATTCGGAATCAATTTCGTGGTCTCTTTCATTAAATTGCAAATTTCAGTAAATACTCAGGCCAACGGGCGGCTGTTAGGAGTTACGCGTATCGACCCGTTGGGTCCACGTACTTTAAAATCCTAAATTAGCCTTTCCCTTCTGGTCGACCATCCCGAGGTGATCAGTCTCGACTGAGATTTGACTAAAACGCAATTAATGAAATACATCCATTCTTTCTTGAAATTTCCGAAAAAGAGTCGAAAATTCGGGACGTCACACTTTACCACTGCCACCCCGGGTTTTCGTTTGGAAACAACCTTCTACCTACTGTTTTGGTTTGGACGTGTTTCCAGAAAGTTTAGCTAGAAATGATAATCTAGATAACCCGGTTCGACCTGTTTTCCATTGACTTAATACTCCAACATATCTTCAACAAAACATAATTTTACATCTAGATAATTTGATTTGAGGAAAAAGTATCCAAAAAGTCCTAAACTTTTTGCATTGGTGTCAATTCAGTCTTTAATTTTTTAGCACTGGGTGAGGGCTTGTGGTCCTTGCGTTGGCCAGCGAGGGTGTCGCAGCCCTCGCCTCGGCCGATTTTTGCTGGCCCTCTCCAAAAAAAAAAAAACAAAGCAAAGTAAAGATAAAATAAAAATATTAAAAACATTGAATAATATCCACGTCATCGCTGACCGTGTCATGTATGAAGACCGACGTCCATGTCAGCGATTTTTGGCCAAAATTGATTGGATGGACTCAATTGGCACAACTGCAGTCAAAGCATCGATAGCGATGTTCCCACTCTTCCTTGCAAGAAAATGACTTGGCATCTTTTAAAGAACATCCCAATATTTGATCTCGAACAAGTTGGATTGCGTGTGGAAGAAAAAAAATATTAGTAGACTGCATCAGCAATTAATAGTTGCATATAGGTAACAGAAAATCATAAAGCCTCTTCCCATTGGACATTAGTCAGCAAATGCCCATGTACAGGCTCTTCAAAGATTTGCTCACGACATGACTTGAATTTTGTGAAATCATACCATCAGGCTACCAAATTAAGTTCACCCCTGTGTACCTCCTCTTTGAAAAAGGGTAAGGGCAAGAAAAATCAAGAACAGGAAGAAACAAGAAAGAGAAGGTAATCAAGTAGTTGCAGGATTCAAAGATAGAAAATAAAGGTGAAAAATTCAGAGTCTATAACCTTGGGTTGTGCAAAAAAAATTTATAGATAGCAACTCTGAATTTCAGATCTCTGTACTTATATTGTCTGAAGTTGATATATATAGTTCTGTCATGACTTCTGCAAAATGCATAGCTAATGACCTCTACGCTTTTTAAGATGAAGATTTTCCCAGGAACTAAAATGGAAAAAAGAAGGATCATGGCCGATGATCATAAGGATATAATGGCCATTTTCCTACATCTTCTTATCTCAGTGGATGCAAATGTCTCAAAAGTTCCCAGCAATGCGAGAAACATTGTTCATTTTTATCCATTTGTTCAGCTTCATGAAAGTCATAGTCTCGACGTTGACGGCGCTCATGAAAGTCATAGTCTCGACGTTGACGGCGAGTGCCATCTTTGCTTTCAAGTTATTTGTGTGGGTGGTATTGGTTTCACTCAAAACTACATTTTGTCTCCGAAGTCATTTCCGCTCGTTGAGGTGACGAAATCAAGTAATCCGCTCTCCCAGCAGAGCATTTGCAAATGTAGGACTTGAGGTTGCATGGCACATACAAATATGTTGGAAACGCAAGCATGATGTCTAGGTAACTACTCGTATTCATAAAAGAGGAAAAGGATAAATGTACTCGCTATGATAGCTTTGTTCTTCAATTGTCCAATACACCTGTTTCTTACACGCCATGACACACCTTTGTTCCTCATTATCTAAAGATTCATCGTCTATATCAAACTCGATTCACCTATTCCCAGTTTTGCATAAGAGAGATGACCTCCTGCACCTCTCTCCACCTCCCGAAGAGACGAAGGCATCGTCGTTGACTTTGAGTCAACTGAATGTTCCCGCATGCCATAATTAATTGGATCACTTCACTGTTTTATGAACCCCACTTTCTTTCTGCATGATGACTCAGTTGCCTGCATGGCTCCATCTTCACATATGAAAAAACAAAAACAAAAAAACAAATGCGTGCAGTCACGTGCTTTGTCTCTGCATATTTGTTTCAGTTTTGCATTAGTAGGAGATACTAGAAAACTTACTGCTGTAGTGTATCACCTATCCTCGTAGGCCAGCTGCCTGAAGCTTTTCCCTAATTGAACGTAGCTGAGCTGCTGCATCTGTGATCCTCATTCTCTCTCCTGGGACTCCGACTGAGCAGGCGATCCAATTCCGTAGACCATCACTAGACAATCTTGGAGCGTGTTCTTTTTCTGCTTTCGCCTGCATAACTCTCCACTTCTCGAACTAGAAAGGGATTGGCAATCTCCAGGACTCGTTCAGGCAAAGCCTCCTCGACAAAAATACGTAGGTTCAAATTTTTCTTTGAATATTTCGGCTGTGGGCCTGATTCCTGTGAACATCTCTAGCAAGGAGGATGCCATAACTATAGACATCACCTTCGATAGAAACCACACTACCCATTCCATATTCTGCACATATCACGAACCACATAAGGTGAGTATTGAAGAAAATAATAAATAAAGTAAAATATGCACAATCTGATTATGAAGTTTTGTGGAACATGCCATCAACAATTTTGTGATGAACAAATTCTTCATTTGAGGGACACAAGGAGGCATACCTGGAGCAGCGTACCCAATTGTTCCTCTCAAACCGGCTGAGCTTATGTTTTGTAGTCCTGTAAGATGTGGATTCAAGGATGATCTTTGCCAATCCAAAGTCGCCGACATGTCCGACCATATCAGCATCTAAAAGGACATTGCTTGGCTTTATATCACAATGAACTATGGTGCTGTGGCATTGGTTATGAAGATAATCCAATGCGAAAGCAATATCGATGGAAATCTTTATCCTTGGATGAGACTCAAATTTCTAGAGGCCCCAACTACATCAGCTGGTATTGGAGATGGGTGCAACCACTCTTCGAGGCTACCATTGACCATGAACTCATAGACCAAAGCCTTAAGTCATTCCCCGTCATAATCAATACCTGAATATACCGTTAGTACCTTCAAAAGATTTCGGTGTCTGATACTCTTTAGAGCCTTGCACTCGGCTTTGAAGCTCTTTAGGGCACCATGATGCGTTAAATTAAGCACCTTGACAGCAATGTTAGTCCCATTGTCTTGGAGCGTTCCCCTATAAACGGATCCAAAACTTCCAACACCGATCAAATTTGTTGAAGAGAAACCATCAGTTGCTTTAAGAAGAGCTCCATAAGATAAGTTTTGCCGGGTATCATCTGTGGAACTTGAGTTGGTTCTTTTGTTTTCTTCTTCTTCACCCAATATATGTACACACAAACCAGAACAAGAACCAAGCCCTAAAATTTCCAAAAGTAATAGATAGCGTGAGTTTCAAATCACGACCAACTCCTTTACTCTTAGAGTTTTCTAGAGATGCATTTAGGGAGCCGAAATTCCGAGATTCCTCCACAAATCTTGTTGTTTCCAGCAATAAAAGTGGCACTCCACATTCTTGAAGGCTCCTTTAGTTGGTAACATGCCTTCAAAATTGTTATAGAATAAATTCAGAACTTCCAGGAAGTGCAATGCCTCTAAGAACTTGGGAATCTCACCTGAGAGACTATTATTGGAAAGATCCAATTTCTCAATACTTCTTAATGAGCTCAATGATTGAGGAATGAATCCTTGGAAGTGGTTATCCCTCATTCCTATTATTGTCAATGCAATACAATCTCCTAGAGTGCTTGGAATTTCACCACCGAACATGTTGCTAGAAATATCCAAAGCATCTAAATGGTCAATCTGTCCTACTTCGGCTGGGAGGGCCCCATTCAAATGGTTGTGAGACAAGTTCAAATGGAGGAGAGTTTTAACTACCGGGAAGACGGAACCATTGAGATTGTTGTTAGAAAGATCGAGCTCCATCAGACTACACTTATCTAGATTGGAAGGTATGTGCCCATGAAAGTGGTTCCCATTAAGATACAAATAAATCAATCGATTCATCTTCTGCAAAGAAGATGGAATTACCCCAGATAGAAAGTTATTGGAGAGATCCAGATATGTCAGATTACGAATATTTTCCACAGCAAACGGGATAGAACCTGAAAGAATGCTGTTGGCTATACCCAAGACTTCCAAGTTCACAAGATTGCTTATTGCTCTAGGAATCTCACCCATAATAGGATTACTGCCCAATTCCAATCTTTTTATAGTAACGGAGAGATTACCGATGCATTCGGGCAGTTGCCCTCCGAGTCTATTAGCTAGACTAGTCAAGATGGTTAGGGTAGTGATATTGGTTAATGAGCAGAGGAAGTTAAAGTCACCAGATCCCCCACTTCCAAGGTGGTTAAAGCCAATTTGCAAAAAATTAAGGTCATGCAAGCCTTCAAAAGAAGGTACGCTCCCTGAGAGCTTGTTGCCTCCAAGTTCAAGTACCTGTAGACTTGAGGCATTATTAGGTATCGACAAAGGGATTGATCCAACAAATTGGTTCATTTGGATGCTGAAATATTCTATGTTGGGGAGACCAAAGCCAATTGTAGCGGGAAGACTTCCATGTATTTGGTTATATCCCACATCAAATGCTATCAATGAAGATAAATTGTAGAGGGAAGGTGGAACCGTACCAGACAACCCGTTGTGGAACAAATCAAGTGCTGTTAGTTTGCTCAGTTGGCGTAGAGCCTGAGGAAGACTCCCATCCAAGTGATTGGAGGAAACATCAAGCTGCTCCAACGATGATAAGTTCCCTATGGAAGAAGGGACACTTCCCGCTAGATTGTTTATTTCTAAATAAAGTAACTGAAGCTTTACCAATGAACCCATCTCTGGAGGAACTTCTCCACTTAGTTGGTTATTAGACAAGTCCAAGTAAAGGAGCTTAATGCAACTTGAGATGTTCTTGGGGATTTCACCCACGAGAGAATTGTTGTACAAACCTATCATGCGTAACCGGTGTAACCGCCCGATTTGGGGAGGGATTTCGTGTTGAAAGCTATTATTTTGGAGCCGCAATCTTGTTAAGAAGCTGAGATTTCCGATGTGAGGGGAGATGGACCCTCTAAGCTTCTGGGAACTCAGGTCCAACATGGTGACTCTGTTGTGGTGCCGGCGACTACATGTAACACCGTACCATCGGCAGAGATTGAGCGTATTATTCCAAGAACTAAGCACCTCGAGAGGGTCCTCAGTTATGCCAGCCTTGAATGCAAGCAATGCCGATATATCGGTTTCATTTGATGTTGGGTGGACTCGAACTAAGCACAATGCAATCGCAACCACAAAAACGAAGCAACGAAATGGTAATTTTGCAAAACTAAAGCACACGAGTTGCATGACTCGAAGCAGAAGTGTACTGAACTGATGAGCAGGGAGATTAAGCAAGGATGAGAGATGGGATGCGTAATTCGGGTGTGGTTTATCCCCCCTCATTGGCGAGAGATTTATAGAGGGGGAGGATTTTGGAGAGAGCCTATCATTTTGGTCTCAAAAAGTCATTTATTGATTACCGTTATGGTTGGGTCATGGTTGGTATGCAAAGTAGCTGGCGCATTGAAAACGGTAGAAAACCCGAAGGATGTGACATTCCGCCCAGCGTTCTCGCTACGGCAGAATTAACTTCTCACACCAACAAATGAAAATTTAATGAAATTTTGAAATTTTCATTCTTTTAGCAGACTGTCCTGTCCACCCCGATTTGCCCATCAATTATTCAAGCCATCAAGAACTTGTACTAGTGACAATGTTCATCTTCTCTGCAGGTATTGGAGAAGAAATTTATTTAAATAACCGTACAGATTTTACCGTCTTTTGAGGCCTGAAGTCATCCATCATCTAGTCTGGTTGAATTTGAAAGAACGGAAAAATTCACAAAAAAATTTAAATTATACCCATTATGATATATTTATTTTGAACTTTTTTTAAACTATACTCACTATGATATATTTATTCTAAACTATTTCTTGTAACATAAATTTTTTCAAAGTGTACCTATATGGCACATTTTTTCTTCGTCAAAGTTCCGTTGGATGATTTTTTAGTCAATGGACATTGTTTTCATGTCACTTAAGCTATGAGGGCACTATGTCAACACTAGTTACTTTTCGACATTCAAATAAACGGATTTTGAATGATGCTAATTGACGGAACCTTGATGTTTACGTTTGGAAAAAATTGGTACGATGTTCCGCAATATAGGCAATATGTAACGCTATTAGTGGGATCTAAATCCTGCTGGTAAATTCATAAAGCTGATGATAGTTTGTTCATCATAAAATTCCTTTAATGGAGGAAAAATAATATCCGCATGACCACAAAAACTTTTGCATTGCCCTTCTTTATATAATGGACCTGTTAGCCCGATAGTTTAATAATACTATTAGTTGTTTCTAACCATATGATCTCCCAATCAATGAGTGTTTTATGAAAAAATGCACGGTGATAGTGTATGGATCTATGGTTGAGATTGTATCGTTTTTGATAGTACTGTCAAGAAAGCATTTTCTTTATATGTCTATAATTTATAGCTTTAATCAAAGCGAATAAATCATTAGGTTGTAATACTTTGTTTTCGTTTTTAGTCTTTATTTTCTCTAAGTAAGGGGTCGGACAATCAAGAAACCTCTTAGCTTCTCCTTAGCTTTCACCATCTGTAGTGATGCAGGGGATACTTACCAGAAAAATCGTAAACCTATTGCAATTGTGCTAATTCAGTCTTACATTTCTTTTTTTAATTGAGTTCTAAAATTTTTATATTTGTGTCAATTCAATCCTAAACTTTTTGTATTTGTGCTAATTTAGTCCATCAGCCAATTTTGATCGAAAATAGCTGACGTGGTTTGACTGGCATAGACATGAAATTTCTTATATAGTTTTTTATTTTTCCTTTTTTATTTTTATTTTTTTTCCCTTCTTCTTCCTCCAACTGGACCTTGAAAACAGTGGACGACTGGCTAGATGCGAGGCCGAAGCCTCACTGACCCTTGGCGAGCTGGTGAGGTCAAGCCTCACCCAAGGACCCTAACTCTGTACTTCTATACAGCTGGTAAAACTATGTTCCTCAACGGGAAAGGAGGAGAAAATTAGTCTTCGCATCCTGTTTCATTGCTTATATTGTTCCTACCAATGAAAATCACTTGAGCTCCCAAGTCTCTGGCCTAAGATCAGTGAACATCGAGTACATGTGTATAAGAGAGAGAGATTAAAACCTTGCACATCAACTAGGAGAATGAAAGGAAGTTCCCTTCATACGATGACGCTAATCACCGATCCATGGCATTCGGGATTACAATGTAAAGATACAATTAACACATAGGAACTTTGTCTTTCGACGAACCTGAATTTCCATTCTCTAAATTGGCTAACCTTTTTTTGTGGTGGGTTAGACTCTAAGATCAGTGCCTCGTTATCGATTTTTGTAAGCGAGACAAATAGTATAATGAAAAACCTAAGAAGATAATTCCTCTCTCGTAGCCCCCACGACAAGAAGCGTCCTGGATATCACAACAACTTTCGTGGCTGGTGATCATAGAGTCCAAAAGGATTGATGAGAAGGTGCTTACTCCATTATCCAGTTCCAGAGGACACTGTCAGATTAGTTGAGGGCGAAGACCTAATTGTGACTTCAAGTCTTCATAAGTTGCAATACAGTAGTATTTGTTCATAAATTGGTTTATCAAGTGCCGTAAGAAATTGTGATTAAGCATTTCAACAAGTGAGGCATATTAAAAAAATGACAGAAGTAACGTCGTACAAACGAGTACACCAACTAGATATTAGGACTCGGCGCACAATCAAGTTGAAGTAAAAATGTAAAGCAAGAAAAAAAAATTGAGACGCGAGATTTTATCCTGGTTCACTCTTAAACTAGGGCTACGTCCAGCAGAGGATTTCACTGTAATTTGCACCTCACACCTCTCGTTACATTCCTCAATTACAAGAGAAAAAGAGTGCATATAGTAGCAGCTATTCATGAGTCTAAGGCCAAACTGCTAAAGTAAAAATATGGGCTTAAATCATAAAAAAACCCTATGGTGTCCAGGAGGCGCTGCCCCCTTGAGACTCTCGTCGGGGTGGCTCCCTTAGACCCTCACCCGTTCAGTGTGGAGCGGGATCCATGTGCTTTTCTATCGTGAGGTAGTATGACTCATACCCCAACACATATCAACAAGAAGAAAGAAAATAAGTTCCTTTCAAAGGATGATGGCAATCACTCATCATGGCTTACAGGAATTATTATGTAAAGATACGATATACACATAGCAATTTTGTACTTACGATCCATCTGTGTTTCCATTCTCCTAAAGTGGCTCCCTTTTTTCTTGGGGAGGCTAGACTCTGAGGTCGCTACCTTGTCATCACCGTTTGTAACCGAGACAGTATTAGTATATGAAGGACCTCAGAAGCTAATTCTCCTCCCGTAAGCCTCGACTACAAATCAGGCTTTTGATTATACTTGCAAGAAGCTTCCCAGATATCAAAATAACTTCCATGGCTGTTGATCGCAGAGTTCGAGAACCTTGTGTAGTGGATTGGGACATCAAAAGGTTGATGCTCTTGTTTTGGAGTTGGCAGAGGACATTTCTTATGAAAGTGATGCTGCTAAAGTTGACAGTGCCTATGGTCTGTTTTTGCCACTCTTTACTTTCAAAGGATTGACGAAAAGGCGCTTATTTCATTATCCACGGGACACCGTCAGATTATTAACGGTGTTTTTTTTTTTTTGGTCGGAAAGATAATTAGCAGTGTTCAACATTCATGAAAGAGGGCGAAGACCTGATCGTTGACTTTGAATCAACATGTTTCTGTATTCCCACATTCATTGAATGGCCTTGACTTACTTTTCCAACCCCTCTATTGGTCATCGACAACGACAAGATCCGAAATTTTTTAAAAAAGAACATGAAGTTGAGTCATTTTTTCTGTTAATTATGTCTTTGAATTTTTTATGTATGCGATCCGGTTTATCACCCGACACGACATATATATTTGTGCAGCCCAAAAGTGAAGAATAAAGGAAAAGAAAGATTGAGATTTGTTCGCGAAGCAGGAGGGTTGGGCCAATAACAACTCAGAATGGGATATTATTTTAAATAAATATTCGAGGTATGAGTTCGTCAACTAGTGAAATGCTTGCCGGCCGGCAAGCACGTGATTTTTCTAGCGGCTGGAAAAAGGGAATTTTTGTCCAAAAATTTTGAATAAAAAGAACAACCAAATGTACAAAATTAAAAATCTCAACGTTGGCTCTTTCTCTTCTCTCAACCCACTTTATGAGCAAAAGGAAGGTTGAGATATGAACGGAGTGCTACTTGAGCGAGTACCAGTGGGCATCGATGGCGTGTGAAAAGGTTTAAAACTCAGTTGATAAGATTAAAAATGTTTAGACTGAATTGGTAAAAAAAAAAAAATAGGTTAGGACTTTCTTGACAATTCTCCTACTCATAAGCTATGTAAGTAATTCATAATCTACTAACGAAAAAAAAAAAAGCCCAATTGTAAAAGCGAATGACTATCTGCCGTCTAATTTAATTGGCGAGTGTTTGTTTCAGGAAAAACTTCATGATAAAAGTGCTTTGGTGGAAATCATTTTCCTGAAACTGTTTATTTTCCTAACTTTAAGCATACATTTTACTGACATGAATAAATTTTTGTTGATCAATCATTTTCAATAAACTAAAAGCATGAAAGTCCAGAAAAACTGACACATGGAAAATTCTTTCACTTAAACAAAACACACCTCTTGGCCTAACATTGAAAGAACCCTGGAACTCACCTTCGTCTGTTAGCGTTGAGACAGTGGCATGTTTTAGAGGCGGGGCCAGATAGTCGATGTCAGATTTCTCAAACACGCACAATCAAAAGGGAATCACATATTTTTTTTAAAAAAAAATTAGAAAGCAAGCGATGAAGGTCTATATGAACGCTTGACCTTTTTCCTCGATTGGACAAGGTTATTAATCTACTACGGCCGGTGCATCTAGGTGATCATAAATTCTACTCGTATCAATAGATCGAACCATCTAACAAGCAAAATCGGACAAAAGGATAAATGGACTTTCTTCACAATTTTCCAAATATAATGTACAGCAGCTTAAGATGACAGCATCTTTCCTAGTACTTATCTTCTCTTCTTCCACGCCAACTTTCGCTTCAGAATGAACACTGAAAAGACACTTTCTGTTCTTCAGGGTCTAAACTATTCGTGGCCTGAAGTCATCCATCTGCATCATCTAGCCAAATCTGGTCGGAATTTGAAAAGAAGGGAAAAAATCACAATAAAAAAAATATTATAGTAATTACGGTATATTATTTTGTAATTTTTTACGTGACATGAATTTTTTTTTAAGTATACCTACATGATACATTTACCATTAGTCAGAGTCCCTAATGGTTTTTTAGTCAAAATAACAACATTGTTTCCATTTCATTTAAGCCATGAGAGCGCTATGTCAATGCCATTTGCTTTCCAGTGTCTAAATCTGTTAGAACATTGACAAGGGGGTTAATGTGTTCCATAGATACAAGTTTAAAATTTTGATGCCACAGAAAAAAAAAGCATAGAGCAAATATATCATAATGGAAATAATTTGAGATTTTTAATGGCTTTTGCTCTTAAAAAAATGATTGTAAGGAAGTATGAGAAATTCTCGACTTGTCTTACATTGCTGTGGTCATATGGGAGTATTTGAATCTGTTTCCCACAACTTATTTTAGAGATTCGAACTCTGATATCATTTCTCGTACGAGAGAAACCGACTCAGTTTGTTTACTTTGTCCGGCCAAAAATTTGAACATATGTCGATAGTTTTCTCAGAAAAATAGAGTTAGATTAGTATAGCAATACAGTTGCGATTTACCTTGAATAATAAGATCCTTTTTTTTATTTTTGTCTTTAGATCTATGAACAAGAGATTGAATAACTTTACCGAAAAAAAAAAAAAAAAAGCAAGAGATTGAATAAGATAAGTAATGAAATTTTTGGCCATTAGGGGTAGTACTTTCTTTCTGTTTTTCTGTCTTTTTATTTTCTGTAAGCGGTTCGGACAATGAAGGAACTCCCTCAGCTTCTCCTCATCTTTCACCGTCCCCTGTGATGCAGGGCCAAGAGAGACCCTCATCATGTGCGACCAATTAACGGTAAAACACTCTGTTTGCGGTCCTCGACTGGAAAGGAGGAGAAAATTAGTCCTCACATCCTCTTTCACTGCACAGATTTGATTCCCAATGAAAAACAATTAAGCTCCCAAGCTTATGGCTTAAGATTGGCGAACAACGACTGACGGCGATTTCAAATATAGGTGTCAACTAGAACAAAGAAAAGAAGTTCCTTTCATAGGATGATGGCAAACACTTGATATTGTTAAGATGTATGCTGAGTTGTATCCTCACATCGAAAGATTGTTGTGGTGTTGAGTAGTTAATTTATGTCATAATCGGCTCATAAGTCATTGATTAAGCTTTTGAGTGAAAGTGAGTCACTTATTCTCTCTTGGGGATCTCCCTAGCGGCCAAGGTTGTCATGGGAAAATTACTATAGAATCATAAACCCATTGTAATTATGCAAGCAGTCCTAACCTTTTTTTTTTCCTTTGCCCCATTCAATCCTAAACATTTTGCAATTGTGTCAATTCAATCTATCAAGCCAATTTTGGATGGTTGGTATTTGACATGGACCCGGCCGATGTCGGTCATCCAACGACATGTTTGAATTTGTTATATTATTTTTATATTTATATTTCTTTTTCTTTTTTTTTTTTCCTTCCCCTTTGCGCGCCAGCCATGGCGTGATGCCTGATGATGTCGACATCTCACGACTCCTATCTCCAACCGCGGTCCACTTCAACCCAGCGAAGTTGAACCCGTGTTTGGACTGTCGTGTACCCATTTTTGGCTGCTCTTTTTCTGAAAAAAAAGCGAAAGACTGATGTTGGTTCTGATTTTACCACTCGAAACACGATGAGTCCTGCCGGTTACTTTGAAGCGCCCAGCCTCGCCCGCAAGGTTGAGCCTTCACATGGGCTGGGCAAGGCTCAACCTCGCCAAATCGCGGCCTGGTGAGGTCGAGGCCTCTTGACGTGAGAAGAAGAGGGTAAGGAAGAAATGGAAAAAGAAAATGAAAATCCAAAATGTATATATATTATGTCGCCGGATTGCCAATTGTCTGGCGGTAATATACATTAGCGCGATAGGACCAAAAATTAGTCAAAAGACTTGAATGACATAATTGCAAAAGGTGTTTAGGATTGAATCATTGAAAAAAAAAAGGTTTATGACCTAAATTGTATAATCACAATCAATTTAGGACTTCTTTTTTTATATTTTTCGGTCATTATATAAAGATACAATTCGTCATCGCTCTCTGTCATCACTGTTGCAGTGAGGCAGGCAGGCATGTGAAGAACCCTACTAAGATTATTTCCACTCCCATAATCCCGGTACAATCCGGCTTTTGATTATTCTGCATCCGGCGGGGACAATAGAGCCTGAGGACCTTGTGTGGAAGGAATGGAACATCAACGCGGGTCGGATGCTCTTGCTTGGAGTTGCAGAGGAAATTTCTGTATGAAGTGACATTGCCCAGTCCCGCTCTTCGCAACTTGTTTTGGGGTCTAATAGTTCTCACGTTCGAAGGAATGGACGGAGAACATGCTTATTTCATACCACAGCCACGGGACACTGCCAGATGATTAAGGGTGTCCAACATTACACGGACGAGGGCAAAAGACAGTATTCATTTGGAAGTAATTCATACTGCCAATCGAAAACAAAAGCATGTAGGGGTGGCAGTGGTAGGGATCGGTCCGGTCACCGGCATTAAACCAAAGACTAGACGGTGTAACCTGGTCCCAAATTTTTCAAGAACCAAGGGACCAGAACGGCGGATCGCGATCGTTTTTTGGATCAGGCGAGCGGTCCGGTCCGGTCCGGTTCCTAGTCCCGGGCACGTGAGACTATAATACTAGCTTCTCTCTTAGAACATGGATAACAATAAAAGCTCAATCGGATCAGTAATTTTTGCCA
>JAGVVM010006312.1:0-29703 GCA_019149425.1 Psidium friedrichsthalianum
ATCACGGAGTACGTTTCTAGGGTGGGTTGGACCTAGTCGAGTCCCAGTATGTGTTCGTTTCTTAAATCGTGAAACATATTAATGATAAAGCCTTGTTCGTTACGCGAAAAATAATGGCTTGCAAAATATTTTTCTAAAACGATCTCCTATATTGCCCACATAACCAAAAAGAAAAAAAAAAAAGTCATATTTCAAGAAATAGCGAGACATAAGTTGTTGTCATCACGAATATGTTTTTTAGCCCTTAATTATTTCAAGAGAAAATGACTCAAATGGTCCCTAAATCTTGGCTCATTGTGCAATGTGGTTCTTGAACTTTTAATATGACCAACATAGTCCATGAACTTTAGTCCAATATGCAATGTGGTCCATAAACTTTCAACTTATTCAATATGGTTCATGAATTTTTGAAACATGTTCAACTTAGTCCTTGAACTATAAGAAAATGTTCGAATTCGTCCCTAAACATGAATTAATGGAAGGACTATGCTGAACATCTTCTTATATTCAGAGACTAAGTTGAACATATTTCAAAAGCTCATCGACCATATTAATTAAATTAAAAGTCAAGAACTACATTTTATGTCGAACTAAAGTTTAAAGATTATTTGTATCATCGTCCTCGTTTCAACCAAATCGAGATGTTAGTTTTAAAAAGTAATAGTTATTTTTTTTGAAAAAATTAAGGAGTCCAAAAGGTCGGAATACATCGACATTGTTTTAAGCCTCTAGGATCACACACGTGGCGCGGGACGTCCATCCGTTTTTGACCCGACACGACACTTTTCTAACCCGCACAAGTCGCAAATCCCCGATAAAGCATGTCGAATCCGAAAAGCTTAGAGAGTCTTAGCCCGCCAAACTTCTCCATGCTCCCCAAACCCCATTTTTGTCTTCATCCTCATCCTCCTCCTTCTCCTACAAAAAGCAGAGCATATAGAGCCAAGCTCTTAAGTATTCACAGAATTTTTCATTTGGAATCCTCCAAAATATCCACAAAAAAAAAAAAAAAAAAATCTTCCATTTTTGCATAGCCAATTTTTCGACGCACGCCGGTCAGGCCGACACGTGCGGTGACCCCTGCGCATTTTAGAAAATCAATCGAAACTCCAATAGCAAACACACCAATCCACAAAAGCCAAGGTCTATCATCGAATAGTGAACGGAAAAGGACAAAAAAAAAAAGAAGGATGGCTAACTCCACTCAAACTTAATACGCCGTATCGCACGATCAATTATCGAGATGAACCCGATTCGCGGGTGCTCCAAGTCGAAAACGAAGGGGTCAGCTATCCGACCGCGCAGATAAAATTCCGATCAAGACCTTTCATGCATCACGCGTACGCGTCCGAGGAGCATCCGATCTTCATTCAGGACGGGAATTTGATTACGTACGCTGAAACACAGGACTAAACTGGCGAGTTCGTAAAGAAATTGTGAGTTATTCTTCTTCGTTTTTTCCCTAATCAGCCTCGACGGCTAATATCTCGTCAAGTGGGCCCCCGCCTTTTTTTTTATAATTTTTTTCGAGTCTTGGGATTGGTCAAAGCTGCTGCTGGATGCTGCTGCTTCTTCTTTCGAAGCCTCCTCCCTCCATCCACTGATGAAAATTCCGCTCCTCCGATCAGTCTCTCTCTCCAACTCCCGTCTTCACTGTCGAAGCTTACGACCCAGACACGAAGATCGTACGTCATACAGTTTGGTCGATGCTGCGTCCTTCTCCTCTTGAGCTTCCCCGCTGATCTCTCTTCTTTTCCGCTCGAATTCGGAGAAACGAGGCGAGCGCGCGAGCGAGCGAAGGCAGGTGGTGATAAGCGTGATGAGGCGGCAGTAATGGAGGGGAGAGAGGCCGCCGCCTCTGCGCGCTTCCTTCTTCGGGAACTTCCATTTGCTCGTTTAAAGATCGACCGCCCGTCCCCTGTTCCGTTCGCGTTTTAAGTGCGTTGTCAGCGGGAATTCACCGTTTGCCACGTCTTTTCCACGACTCGACGGCGCATCACCGGAGCCAAACCCCGCGGCGCCCCTATATAATAATGACCTCTTCTCCGACCGTTGACTGTAATTCCCACAGTGAGCGTAGGAGCGGCGAAAGGATCAGACGGGAACCTGCTTTCGGGAGTGCCGATCTTTGACGGCAGGTTTGCTTTCAGTTTCCTCCTCCAGTCCGTTCTTCTGAGATTGCGAAGCTAATTGTCGTTACTTCTACGGCCATGTGAGAGCTCGCTTAGGATATGCTTTGCACTCACTCATTGAACTGATCACGATTTGAATTATTATAAAAAAAAAATCTAACAATAATAATAGTATTATCCGGGATTAGGTGGCGTTAGGTCCGATTTTGATTGTACTACCTAGGACGATCCTCTTCGCTTTTCTTTAGCTTTTTCCATAGATGTCCGTTTTGGTCAAAAAGGCGTCTTCTTCTTCTTCTTTCTTTGCTTTTTACGAGAGTCCCACCATGGACTAGCCCATGATTCTTCATTATGGCTGATTGCACGTAGCTGACAAATGGATTATCCGGAGGAAAAAAAGGGAGCGAAAATTTAAAATAGATTATGGATTGTGGGTGTGTGTGTAGTGGACTAATGAGTGACTTCAAAGTATAAGTGATCTTCTCATTCTTTTCTGTATTCATAAGAATCCACAGCTACAAACAAATTGACGTATCAACGTCATCGTCTCGCTCGCTCGTGTCGCCATCGCGTCTGTTAATTAGCTCGATTAGATCAGCGGATTGTTTTTGTCTTGTGTATGTCTTGATTATCTTAATCGTATGCTCCGTAGAATAATTGTTGGGGGTATAGGATTATGTTTGATGTTCGGTCTTTTCGTAGGATGGTGCTCATGACCGCCGCGCTTTTAGCGCCTTGGTTCTTGGACTTTGATCGGAAAGGACCATCTTTTCTCTGCGATTCTCTTGTCCACCCCAAATGACTTTCCCGCCCCCGGGCTTCTCCACGATGGCCAGAGCCTCGCTCCTCTGTTTACCGTTACGGTTCATCGTGGTTTCCCTCGCTTTCTTGTGCTGCCAAGTCCCGCCGTGCACGCCCCTGACGGTCGAGACCCGAGCGCTGCTCGAGATCAAGGCTCAGCTGAACGACTCTCTGAACGTCCTCGAGTCCTGAAGGAATCCGGGTCTCCGTGCGACTTCTTCGGGGTCGCTTGTGATAAGGTTTCTGGGGAAGTTGTGGGGTATCACTGGAAGGCAAGTCCCTCTCCGGGAGATATCGCCCTCGGTTCGAAGCTCAGGAGCCCTGGCCTCATCTTTCGCTGCTTCGAATTCCATTTCCGGGAAGATCCCTGGAGAAGCTTGCCAACTGTAGCAATCTCAAAGTCTTGAACCTCACTGACAAATCAAATGGCTGGAAGTGGGCCGGACCTTTCTCTCTGAAAAGCCTCGAGGTTCTTGATATTTACATCGAATTCTCTGTCTGGAAACTTGCCGGGTTGGTAGCTAACTTGACGGGGCTGATTTCTCTGGGTCTTGGCGACAACGACTACGATGAGGGCGAAATCCCCGAGAGTCTTGGAATCTCAAGAACTTGACTTGCTCTCTACTTGGGCAGATCCCACTTGAGAAGAGAGATCCGGAATCCATCTTCGAACTTACCGCGCTCGGACGTTTGGATTCTCAGTAAACAACGTCTCGGGACATTGTCCAAATCAATTGCCAAATTGCGGAATCTTAAAAGATCGAGCTCTTTAGGATAACTTGACCGGAGAGCTCCCACCTGAGCTTGTGGAGCTCACGGCGCTGCAGAATTCGACATGTCTGCTATAATGACTTGCACGGTGAATTTACCTCCAGAATATTGTTAACCTTAAGAACTTGATTGACGGGTTTCGAGCTACATAGTAACAATTTCTCCGGGGTTCTTCCCGAAGGATTCGGCGACTTATGCCACCTCATCGGGTTTTTCAATCTACGGGAACAGTTTTCTCTGGCAATTCCCGCTAATTTTGGTCGATATTCTCCTCTAATCAGCATCGACATATCCGAAAACCAGTTTTCAGGCGAGTTCCCGAGGTTCCTGTGTGAAAACAGGACCTTGCAGTTCTTGCTTGCTCTGGGAAACAACTTTTCGGGCGGCCTGCCCGATTCTTATGCTGAATGTAAGTCCCTTGTGAGATTGAGAATAAACCAGAATCAATTATCGGGGCCAATTCCGGACAGGGTCTGGGCCTTACCCTATGCAAAAATTATTGATTTTCGGTGATAATAATTTCAGTGGGGTTGTATCATCAACATTGGCAACTCTAGCCAGACTGAATCATTGGTGCTACAGAAATAACAGGTTTTCCAGGCGAGGTTCCATCCGACTGGGCACACTTAGAGAACTTAGAGAAACTTTATCTGATGAATAACAGTTTTTCTGTAAGATACCACCAGAAATTGGCAATCTCGGCAGCTCGGGTCCTTGCATTTGAAGAAAATTCGCTGACAGGGCCGATTCCTGCGGAGCTGGGTGGATGCAGTAAATTGGTTGACGTGAATCTTGCCTCGAATGCTCTGAGTGGTAATATCCCTGACTCCCCTTTCACGGATGATCTCCTTGAACTCCTTAAATGTATCCGGAAATAAGTTGACTGGTCCAATACCAGAGAGTTTGGCGAAATTGAAGCTAAGTTCCATTGACGTGTCCGAAAATCAGCTGTCTGGTGAAATTCCTGCTGATCTGTTGAGGATAGGAGGGACCAAAGCATTTCTTGGAAACATGGGATTTTGTGTCGACCAGAATTCAGACCGCAGGTGAATTCAGACATCAAGATTTGCAGTGAAAAGCACACTCGGAGGGGGATTTTTGCAGATAAGCTGGCTCTGCTCAGCATCATATTATCCGCTCTAGTTGTTGTCCTAGTTGGTTTTGCTCCTTGTAAGTTATAGGAACTTCAGATATGTGGCGGGTGATGCGTGAGTTCTATGGAGGAGAGAAGGGAAACACATCCCAAGTGGAAACTCACATCTTTCAACCGAGTGGAAATCGATGCAGATGAATATGTAACTTGGAGGAGGAAAACCTGATTGGAATGGGGGGGACTGGAAAGTGTATCGTGTGGAGTTGAAGAAGAGTGACGGGATGGTTGCTGTGAAGCAACTGAGGAAAGCAGATGGTGCCAAACTAGTGCTTCTGAAATGGAGACTTTGGGAATATCAGGCACCGAAATCTACTCAAATTGTATGCTTGTCTGATGAAAGGAGGTTCGAGTTTCTTAGTCTTTGAATACATGGCAAATGGTAATCTGTTTGAAGCACTTCACCGACAGATCAAAGATGGATGGCCAGAACTGGATTGGTTTAGAGATACAGAATTGCTGTTGGAGCAGCAAAGGGAATTGCTTATCTGCATCACGATTGTTCACCCCCCATCATTCATCGCGACATTAAGTCCACCAATATTCTGCTTGATGAAGACTATGAGCCAAAATTGCTGATTTTGGAATCGCCAAGACTGTTG
The DNA here is from genome assembly GCA_019149425.1 of Psidium friedrichsthalianum. Taxonomy (NCBI): domain Eukaryota; kingdom Viridiplantae; phylum Streptophyta; class Magnoliopsida; order Myrtales; family Myrtaceae; genus Psidium; species Psidium friedrichsthalianum. Next base: position 5,457 of record JAGVVM010006312.1, read on the forward strand.
ACAAGTCCCATGAGGGACCTAATTGTAGCTGTCTAGCCGGAACCCATGGCTATATTGCTCCAGGTGAGTTTTTCAATACACAGCAGACCCCATTTATTGGACCTTTTCTTAGATAAGTTTCGAGTTTTTGCTTGTGTAATGTTGAAGTTCATATTGGAGATATTGCTATACTTTCTTCACATCAAATTTTCTTTCTTCTTTTCCTTTTTTTTTCCTTTGCAGAGTTGGCTTATACACTTAAAGTGACTGAAAAGACTGATGTATACAGTTTTGGAGTCGTTCTGCTAGAAATTGTCACTGGCAGACAACCGCTGGAGACGAGTATGGTGAGGGAAGAGATGTCGTTCACTGGACTCTAACTCATCTCAGCAACCGTGAAAATGTCCTCAAAGTACTAGACGATAAAAGTGATATCTGGCTCCATTGAAGATGACATGATTAAAGTGTTGAAAGTCGCGGTTCTCTTGCACTGCCAAACTCCCATCTCTGCGTCCAACTATGAGAGAGGTGGTATGCATGCTCGGTGATGCTGAACCGGGCACATTAGTATCCAGATAATGGTGCTGATAAGAAGGGAGGTCGGTCTTTGGTTACTTCTCTATCACTAGCATAAGCTATAAGGTCAGCTTCAAGCTCTTATTCAAATGTGGGTACTAAAATGCTTCTCGCTATTCCATGTGTGGTACTGGTAAGTTTTTGGTTGTTAGTAGCAGCAGTAGGTTTACCATCACGTGAAGTGAATGCATTTTTATGGGATATAGGTTTTCCGGATAGCCTCTTTCGGTGTGATTATTAGTGTCAAAAACTGTCTGTGTGTACATAGCTTATGCCAATACCTGCAATAAACTTTCGTCTTGCCATGCTCTACTTAAAGGAGTCCTTCCTATCCATCTTTGTGAGCGCAACCTCGCAACCTGAAGACAGACGTTGGCAAAATGATCGGTTCTATGGCATCACATCATGCTTGACGGTTGAAAGGTGCATAAAGCTGTATGGACAGGCTTTGTTCGTTTCAACCGTTAGTGAAATCATCGAAGTTCACATTTTTGCTCAATGGGGGATCTCTCTCTCTCTCTCTCTCTCTCTCTCTACTTATTTTCCTGGTTTTTATAATCTCCTTAATTCTCAGATTGATGTTCCAGTTTCCATCCGAAATGGCACTTTACCTTTGACAGGTAATGATGTATCTTCTGAACATTCGAAAGCGAATCTCTTTGATAGTAACGGCCGAACTTCTCATTGTCAACATTAACGAATGCAAAGGAGAGCAGAGAATTAAGAAAATTTGTGGTCCAGTGGAACTAAAGGAACTGAAAACAAACATGAACATCCAGTCGAAGCCTGGTGATAAATAGGAATTTTTCAGTCATTTTCTTGCGCCGATAAGCGACAGTGCCTCTCGATAACAACCCGTCATATTTCTGTCCAGTGCATCATATGAAAGGATTCTTGCATGGTATGACATGCGTAATTTAAGAGAGTTTGCCTCGATATCTCTTCAAGACTTTTAATCTCTCGTAGATCCTTAAAGGATATAAGCGAAATAAACAAATTGCATTTATTACTCATAACTCAAGTACATTTCCAGTTGATAGTAAAGAATGGCACAACGTTAGAGTCTCAACAACATACAAATAAGATTGGCACGAGCCCTAAGTTGGCTAGGATTTGTCCGGCACTTTGGCCTACATATTCCGTATAGAATCATAAATGATAAGCTTTCTTTCAGAAATCGATGATAAATGCATAATGGACCGATGACATCATTTAGGCCAAACCTTTTTTTTTCAAATAACTAACTAGAAGAAACATCGACTTTTTAAGTGCCCGACAAATTCAAGCTTCTCCATTGCATTTTTCATAGCATCGATGAGAACCGTTTCAAAAAAGTTCTCAATAATTGTTCAGTCATTCTTCATCTGCTATGCTGCAATAGATCCCGAAGTAGCTTTCCGTTGTTCAAGAAGTTTCGAGAGAGCATTATCAATTTGGGCAAACACATCCTCCTTTGGAGCGTCTCCATTCACCTGATTGTATTGAAAAAGATTGATTTCTGTAACTAGTGATGCGGAGAAGTAATGGTTGATATAAGCAAAATTCTAGTGATCTGCCATTGAAGTGACAGTGATAAGTACCATATAATACGTGATCGTAATTTGTATAATGTGTTAGTTAATATCAGGTAACTGGTAAACTGTCCAGAGAGAGAGAGAGAGAGAGAGAGAGAGAGAGAGTGCCTTGATTGTTATGTCTTTATACAGTGATAGCACTGCTTCGACATTTTGATGATGAGTGCGCAACCCCAACTTCACCCTAGAAGAAATCAAAATGCAGAGTCAAAGAAGCACATAATGGCCCCCAAGAGATCTTTAAGATCATGGCTTCAGTTGCTCGACAGAATAGCTCTAAATATGTATCCCCTTGACCTTTTATTATGTGTATATGGCATACCTTTTCTTCGGTATCATCAAATCTCTGTGTCAATCTGGCAGCGATCTCTTCGGTCTCTGGAGGAGAATACTTCAAGTGATATATCCTACCAGTAACAGGATCTAACCGTCTGCCAACAACTCTTTCACAAGAATCTCTTCAGGGACCTAGCAAACACAGTGGATACTGCATATAAGATCTACAAATTTCCCATTCTCAAACCTTTCTCATCCACACCTAAACGGGGGGGTACGTAAAGTAAATTCTACCCAGTTACAATATAATATCCCAAAAAAATATGCCCAACCAATTCAGTCATTGAAAAATGAGATGACTGCAAGAGAAATACATCACCGACTCAAAACGGAGCCCAACCGTTCAGTTTTTCAAATGAGATGATCGTCCGAAAGAAATACATCACCAACTCAACAGGAGCTTAAGGTCAATCCAAAGGCTAAATGCAAAATAACAACAGGAATAGAACTGCAGATTCTTACTTCCAAAAGGATAAAGATCTGCCTGGATCCCATATTCTTGCAGAGCTGTGGCTTGGGATAAAGCTCCTGGGGTATCCATCTAAAAGCCAACCATTTTCTAGAGAATCTGATTGCAACAGCCGCTCCTTAACCATCTAAGGTCAAATATAAGGAAGCATCAGCATGAGCAATTACTGTATTTCAAAAGAATGTGCTGTCCCTAAATTACGACTATTTTGTCAGTGTGTACTCAAAAGAATGTGCGTGTCCCTACCAATACAACTATTTCGTCAGGGACCAATTGCCCTTTCTCCATACACTCCTTTGCTCGCTTTCCATTTTCACTCCCAGCTGCCAACTTTCTGCCCGTAACGATCCCCAGCAGCAATGTGCACCAAACCGTACTGCATGAGATGACTTGATTCAATCTGTTTTTTCTCTACACAGGCAACCCATAAGCAAGATAAAAGCAGTAACTAATACAGACAATGACATTATAATCATTCAAAGGGAAAAGGATACATGTTAAATGGAAGAGAGCATATTATAAAGTTTCCTCTAATGTTGACACAAGAACTATTGCCACTACTACTTTTATAATCCAATGGCTAGTAGCCAAAGATTCAAGTACACGTTTCTTGCTGAGATAATATTGACTACATGCGACTGATTCAAGAACAGTTCCTGCTGAAACATCTATATTGCAGCAAGAGTTGAGCCACGGACAAAACATAGGTAAGGAGTTAAATATCCTTCTAGTTGTTTACTCGTCGGATGCTTGTAGGCATCTGATAATCAACTTTATCCTGTAAAATTACATGGCCGTCCAGCAATATTGCTGACTCTTTATGGAGAAAATTACTCATTCAGATAGATAAACCATAAAAGTGGCCAATCCACTCAAAGGTCATAAAATGAAGCACAGCCACAAGATAAAAATTGACTTATTGCCACTTACCTTTTCCTTTAACAACTAAGATTCAAGCGACGGTCACTCTTGTACTCTCAGTATCTTTATAATGTAACTTCTCATTTGTATACTCTCAGTATTTCCATAAAGTAATTTCCATAAAAAAAAAAAAATAAAAAATTTAAAAATTTTTAATTTATAAAATATAAAAAATATAAAAAAATTTATTTAATTTAAAAAAAGAAAAAAGAAAGAAAAATAAGAATAAAAAAACAAAAAAAAAAAGAAATAAAAAGAAACAAACATTTTATAAAAAATATAAATAATTAAACAAAGAATTTTCATATAAATAAAAGACATTATAAAAAAAAAAAATAAAAATTTTATAAAGAAAATTTTTTTTAAATAAAAATAAAAATTTACAATAAGAAAATTTATATAAGGTTAAAATACACAAATAAATTTTTAAAAAAATTTTAAAAAATTTTTAAAAATTTAAAAAGAAAAAAATATTTTTTATTTTTTTTGTAAAAAAATAAAAATTTTAAATAATAAAAAAAATTTTTAATAGATAAAAAAAATTTTTAAATACATAAACAAAAAAAAAAAAAATTTATTAAAAACAAAAAAAAAATATTTAAAAAAATTACAAATTATTTTAGAAAAAACAGAAAATTTAAATTTATAATAAAAAATGAAAAAAAAATTTAAAATAAAAAAAAATTTTAAAAAAAAAATTTTTTTGAATATTAATATTTACAAAAAAAAAAAAATAAAAAAAAAAAATTAAAATTTTTGAAAAAAAATATAATAAAATTTAAAAAAAACAAAAAGATAAAAATTTAATAAAATATACAAATTTTAAAATCAAATAAAAAAAAAAAAATAAAGAAGATTAACCAAATTTTTTTAAAAAATTATTAAAAAAAAAAATAATATAATATAGACAATTTTTTATTTTATAATAATAAGAATAAAATTTTTAAAATTTTTTTTATTAAACAAAATTAAAGAATAAAAATTTTTTAATTTTTAAAATTAAAAAACAATTTTGAAAAAAATATAAATTTTAATTCAACGAAATAAAAAATAAAAAAAAAAAAAGAAAATAAATAAAAAATTTAATAAATAAAATAAAAATATAGAATTAGAAATTTTTAAATTTAATAACAACAAAAAAAACTAGATAAAAAAAAACAAATAAAAAATTTTTAAGTAATTTAAAAATTTTTTTATTTTTAAATAATAAATTTTTACATTAAATTAAATAAAAAATTAAATTAAAAAAAATTATAAAATACCATTTTTAAATAATTTTTTGAAAAAAATTTAAATAAAGATTTAACCATAAATTTTTTTAATTTAAAAAATCAATAAAAATTAAATTAAAAAAAAAAATTACCAAATAAAATAAAAAAAAAAAAAATTTTTAAAAAAATAGAAAACATTAATAAAACAAAAAAAATAATAAAAAATTTAAATTTTTCAAAAAATACAATACAAAAAATAAGAAAATAGAAATATTAAAATAATTAGATAATTTTGAAAAATAAAATTATAAATTTTTTTTTTTTAAAAAAAAAAAAAGAATTTTTTTGAAAAAATATTTAAAAAAAAAAAAAAAATTTATTAAAATGATTTTAATAATTAATTTAAAACATAAAAAATTAAAAATGGTGATTCATTTGCCTTAATATCTTCATACCTAATACCTTATAAGGAAAGGCAAAGTTTCTCGGAGTAAAACAAGCTTAATAAGAGGTCCTCTTTAAATTGAAGAAAATTAGTAGAAGAAAACCAAAAGAAGCAATCAGCAAATTCCTGCTAAGGAAGGTACTAAAGTATAATTGGTCCAACGAAACCCCTGCACGCAAAATAAGGAGGCTCACTCTTGAAAATATCTCTAAAAATTAAGTTCACCTCAGACTTGGATAATCGACCTGCCTGACCTACTCCCCCCTCTATTTTCATTTTCTCTACTTTTGTTCTCATGAAAGCATGAAAACAGGGGATTTGCATCGAAATGGTGGTGATCAGGTATTTTCCATTTCACTTATTATCAGAAGTTCTCAAAGGAAATGCAAACCTCAGATTGCAGAAGCAGATCATGCGGAGAAAAGAACTTAGACAAAATATTTCACCCATGGGCCCACTATCTTCAGCCTGTTTAGAGAGAATATTCTCTGACAAAGGAGAACAAACTTTGACAGTGCTTAAATAAACGCTTTTTCTTGCTTTTTTTGGAAACACGCTTGAATTGCCTATTCAGCTCCAAGTCTCATGCTTGATTAATCAATCAGATGTAGAAACTGTCACTCTGCATGGTGAACTAAAAGGAAGAAGAAGATATACAGAGAACGGATGAGTGACTTGGAGAAGGCCACCCGTGTGATGGCCCGAATTGTCAGTATAACCGGTTCAGCTGGTCATAAGAACAGACTGCAATGTTATTCACATTTCATTGATGTCTTAAGAGGCAAATCCAGACTAAGCCCCAATACTTGAAAAGATTCTGTGGTGGAAAAATAGTGCCAGCATTCGTGGCTTTAAAGAGTCATGCTGAACTTACTCCACCAACACCTAAACTAGCCGAATTCAAAAAATTCTGGGACAGAGAGCATCGCCGTCAAGTCTCCGGCTTAGTTAACCATAACCCACATCAGCTCTTTGGAGATCAATGAGCATCATTTTTTTCCCTTTTTGTAGTAAAATTCCATCAAATGGAACAATATCACCTGTACGACATATTACCGGAACACATAAAATGCAACGGGATTCGCGAAAGAGAAAGTCACCCAACAATGATCACGAGTTCACCAAGAACAATTCATACTTTCCTAGTGATGAGCTCACACTGAGTCCCTTTACCCGAAGCAGGCGCTCCAGATTCATTATCCTCAATGGTCGGGCTTGGCCATTGCCACCAACTGCCATTTTACAAAAGAAAAGATGGAAAATTTTGAAAAAAGAAACAACAAAGTTTCTCGAAACTACACCTTAAGACATTAGGAAAGCTTTTTCACTATCAGACTATCCTGAATTGAATCGCTTCTGCTTACCGCGATTTTGGAACAGACGTGCGAAGTGGCCTTAGTAGGGGATCATGGAAACCGACGAGTTGGGCGGTATCTTTCCGAGAAATGCAAACTGAGGAGAAATCTCGCAGGATTCGAAGGAGAATGGATACAAGTGGGTACGGGGCTGTGGCTTGGCAACTACTGCATGTGCCAAGCAATCCATAGCCATCTCTCCTCTCTTCTCTCTGTGGAGCAAGAGGGAAGAAAATTGCAAGACATGTGATAAAGAATCAAAGAAACTTATGAGAAGGAGAAGAGGGGCTTTCTTTTTCATCTTTCAACTCCTTCCTTCCTCTATAAAGACAATTTAGGGAGGCTTATCAAGATCAATTTGATGACTGGTGGAAGGTAATGCCTACTTGCTACCATCGCCATTCGCCAACTCTTCTTCCCTCTGTCTCTGACAGAGAGAGAGAGAGAGAGAGATGGCTATGGCTTGCTCTGGGCACATGCCAGTAGTAGCCAAGCCACAGCCCCGTACCCACTCTCGTACTCGTCATTCTCCTTCGAATTCCTGCGAGATTTCCTCCTCCAGTTTGCATTTTCTCGGTAAAGATACCGCCCCAACTCGTCGTTTCCATGCGTCCCCTATCAAGAACGCCACTTTCGCACGTCGTTCCAACTCGCGTAAGCAGAAGCGATTCAATTCAGGAAAATAGTCTGAGGTAGTGAAAAGCTTATTCCTGATGTCTTAAGGTGTGAGTGCCGAGAATCTTTGTTGTTTCTGTTTTCAAATTTTCCATCTTTTCTTTTGTGTGGCAGTTGGTGGCAATGGCCAAGCCCGACCCATTGAGGATAATGATATCTGGAGCGCCTGCTTCGGGTAAAGGACTCAGTGTGAGCTCATCACTAGGAAAGTATGAATTGTTCTTGGCTGAACTCGTGATCATTGTTGGGTGACTTTCTCTTTTCGCGAATCCCGTTGCATTTTATGTGTTCGGTAATATGTCGTACAGGTGATATTGTTCCATTTGATGGAATTTTACTACAAAAAGGGAAAAAAATGATGCTCATTGATCTAAAGAGCTGATGTGGGTTATGGTTAACTAAGCCGGAGACTTGACGGCGATGCTCTCTGTCCCAAGAATTTTTTGAATTCGGCTAGTTTAGGTTGTTGGTGGAGTAAGTTCAGCATGACTCTTTAAAAGCCACGAATGCTGGCACTATTTTTCCACCACAGAATCTTTTTCAAGTATTGGTGCTTAGTCTGGATTTGCCTCTAAGCATCAAATGAAAATGTGAATAACCTTGCAGTCTGTTCTTATGACATGCTGAACCGGTGATACTGACAATTCGGCATACACGGGTGCCTTCTCCAAGTACTCATCCGTCTCTGTATATCTTCTTCTTCCTTTCTTAGTTCACCATGCATAGTTGACAGTTTCTACCATCTGATTTGATTAATCAAGCATGAACTTGGCAGCTGCATAGGCAATTCAAGCGTGTTTCCAAAAAAAGCAAGAAAAGCTGTTTATTTAAGCACTGTCAAGTTTGTTTCTCCTTTGTCAGAGAATATTCTCTTAAACAGGCTGAGATAGTGGCCATGGTGAAAATATTTTGTCTAAGTTCTTTTCTCCGCATGATCTGCTTCTGCAATCTGAGTTTGCCATTTCCTTTGAGAACTTCTGATAATAAGTGAAATGGAAAATACCTGATCACACATTTCGATGCAAATCCCCTGTTTCATGCTTTCATGAGAAGTAGAGAAAATGAAATAGAGGGAGTAGGTCAGGCAGGTCGATTATCCAGTTCTGAGGTGAACTTAATTTTTATAGATCATTTCAATGTGAGCCTCCTTATTGCCGTGCAGGGTTTCGTTGGACAATATACTTTAGTACCTTCCTTAGCAGGATTTGCTGATTGCTTCTTTTGGTTTTCTTTACTAATTTTCTTCAATTTAAGGGACCTCTTATTAAGCTTGTTTTTACTCGAGAAACTTTTCCTTTCCTTATAAGGTAGTATGAAGATATTAGGCAAATGAATCTAACATTAATTATGGAAATACTGAGAGTATACAAATGAGAAGTACATTATAAAGATACTGAGAGTACAAGAGTGACCGTCGCTTGAAATCTTTAGTTGTTAAAGGAAAAGGTAAGTGGCAATAAGTCAATTTTTATCTTGTGGCTGTGCTTCATTTATGACCTTTGAGTGGATTGGCCACTTTTATGGTTTATCTATCTGAATGAGTAATTTTCTCCATAAAAGAGTCAGCAATATTGCTGACGGCCATGTAATTTTACAGGATAAAGTTGATTATCAGATGCCTACAAGCATCCGACGAGTAAACAACTAGAAGGATATTTAACTCCTTACCTATGCTTTTCGTCCATGGCTCAACTCTTGCTGCAATATAGATGTTCAGCAGGAACTGTTCTTGAATCAGTCGCATGTAGTCAATATTATCTCAGCCAAGAAACGTGTACTTGAATCTTTGGCTACTAGCCATTGGATTATAAAAGTAGTAGTGGCAATAGTTCTTGTGTCAACATTAGAGGAAACTTTATAATATTCTCTCCTTCCATTTAACATGTATCCTTTTCCCTTTGAATGATATAATGTCATTGTCTGTATTAGTTACTGCTTTTATCTTGCTTATGGGTTGCCTGTGAGAAAAAACAGATTGAATCAAGTCATCCTCATGCAGTACGGTTTGGTGCACATTGCTGCTGGGGATCTTTTACGGGCAGAAGTTGCAGCTGGGAGTGAAAATGGAAAGCGAGCAAAGGAGTGTATGGAGAAAGGGCAATTGGTCCCTGACGAAATAGTTGTATTGGTAGGGACAGCACATTCTTTTGAAGTACACACCTGACAAAATAGTCGTAATGTTAGGGACAGCACATTCTTTTGAAATACAGTAATTGCTCATGCTGATGCTTCCTTATATTTGACCCTTAGATGGTTAAGGAGCGGCTGTTGCAATCAGATTCTCTAGAAAATGGTTGGCTTTTAGATGGATACCCCAGGAGCTTATCCCAGCCACAGCTCTGCAAGAATATGGGATCCAGGCAGATCTTTTCATTCTTTTGGAAGTAAGAATCTGCAGTTTCTATTTCCTGTTGTTATTTTGCATTTAGCCTTTGGATTGACCTTAAGCTCCTGTTTGAGTTGGTGATGTATTTCTTTCGGACGATCATCTCATTTTGAAAAACTGAACTGGTGGGCTCCTGTTTGAGTCGTGATGTATTTCTCTTGCAGTCATCTCATTTTCAATGACTGAATTGGTTGGGCATATTTTTTTGGGATATTATATTGTAACTGGGTAGAATTTACTTTACGTACCCCCCCGTTTAGGTGTTGGATGAGAAAAGGTTTGAGAATGGGAAATTTGTAGATCTTATATGCAGTATCCACTGTGTTTGCTAGGTCCCTGAAGAGATTCTTGTGGAAAGAGTTGTTGGCAGACGGTTAGATCCTGTTACTGGTAGGATATATCACTTGAAGTATTCTCCTCCAGAGACCGAAGAGATCGCTGCCAGATGACACAGAGATTTGATGATACCGAAGAAAAGGTATGCCATATACACATAATAAAAGGTCAAGGGGATACATATTTAGAGCTATTCTGTCGAGCAACTGAAGCCATGATCTTAAAGATCTCTTGGGGGCCATTATGTGCTTCTTTGACTCTGCATTTTGATTTCTTCTAGGTGAAGTTGCGGTTGCGCACTCATCATCAAAATGTCGAAGCAGTGCTATCACTGTATAAAGACATAACAATCAAGGCACTCTCTCTCTCTCTCTCTCTCTCTCTCTCTCTCTCTGGACAGTTTACCAGTTACCTGATACTTACTAACACATTATACAAATTACGATCACGTATTATATGGTACTATCACTGTCACTTCAATGGCAGATCACTAGAATTTTGCTTATATCAACCATTACTTCTCCGCATCACTAGTTACAGAAATCAATCTTTTTCAATACAATCAGGTGAATGGAGACGCTCCAAAGGAGGATGTGTTTGCCAAATTGATAATGCTCTCTCGAAACTTCTTGAACAACGGAAAGCTACTTCGGGATCTATTGCAGCATAGCAGATGAAGAATGACTGAACAATTATTGAGAACTTTTTGAACGGTTCTCCATCGATGCTATGAAAAATGCAATGGAGAAGCTTGAATTTGTCGGGCACTTAAAAAGTCGATGTTTCTTCTAGTTTAGTTATTTGAAAAAAAAAGTTTGGCCTAAATGATGTCATCGGTCCATTATGCATTTATCATCGATTTCTTGAAAGAAAGCTTATCATTTATGATTCTATACGGAATATGTAGGCCAAAGTGCCGGACAAATCCTAGCCAACTTAGGGCTCGTGCCAATCTTATTTGTATGTTGTTGAGACTTAACGTTGTGCCCATTCTTTACTATCAACTGTGAAATGTACTTGAGTTATGAGTAATAAATGCAATTTGTTTATTTCGCTTATATCCTTTAAGGATCTACCGAGAGATTAAAAGTCTTGAAGAGATATCGAGGCAAACTCTCTTAAATTACGCATGTCATACCATGCAAGAATCCTTTCATATGATGCACTGGACAGAAATATGACGGGTTGTTATCGAGGCACCTGTCGCTTATCGGCGCAAGAAATGACTGAAAAATTCCTATTTTATCACCAGGCTTCGACTGGATGTTCATGTTTGTTTTCCAGTTCCTTTAGTTTCCACTGGACCCACAAATTTTCTTAATTCTCTGCTCTCCTTTGCATTTCGTTAATGTTGACAATGAGAAGTTCGGCCGTTTTACTATCAAAGAGATTCGCATTTCGAATGTTCAGAAGATACATCATTACCTGTCAAAGGTAAAGTGCCATTTCGGATGGAAACTGGAACATCAATCTGAGAATTAAGGAGATTATAAAAACCAGGAAATAAGTAGAGAGAGAGAGAGAGAGAGAGAGAGAGATCCCCCATTGAGCAAAATGTGAACTTCGATGATTTCACTAACGGTTGAAACGAACAAAGCCTGTCCATACAGTTTATGCACCTTTCAACCGTCAAGCATGATGTGATGCCATACGAACCGATTCATTTTGCCAACGTCTGTCTTCAGGTTGCGAGGTTGCGCTCACAAAGATGGATAGGAAGGACTCCTTTAAGTAGAGCATGGCAAGACGAAAGTTTATTGCAGGTATTGGCATAAGCTATGTACACACAGACAGTTTTTGACACCTAACTAATCACACCGAAAGAGGCTATCCGGAAAACCTATATCCCATAAAAATGCATTCACTTCACGTGATGGTAAACCTACTGCTGCTACTAACAACCAAAAACTTACAGTACCCACACATGGAATAGCTGAGAAGCATTTTAGTACCCACATTTGAATAAGAGCTTGAAGCTTGACCTTATAGCTTATGCTAGTGATAGAGAAGTTACCAAAACCGACCTTCCCTTCTTATCAGCACCATTATCTGGATACATTAATGTGCCCGGTTCAGCATCACCGAGCATGCATACCACCTCTCTCATAGTTGGACGCAGAGATGGGAGTTTGGCAGTGCAGAGAACCGCGACTTCAACACTTTAATCATGTCATCTTCAATGGAGCCAGATATCACTTTATCGTCTAGTACTTTGAGGACATTTTTCACGGTTGCTGAGATGAGTTAGAGTCCAGTGAACGACATCTCTTCCCTCACCATACTCGTCCTCCAGCGGTTGTCTGCCAGTGACAATTTCTAGCAGAACGACTCAAAACTGTATACATCAGTCTTTTCAGTCACTTTAAGTGTATAAGCCAACTCTGCAAAGGAAAAACAGAAGGAAAAGAAGAAAGAAATTGATGTGAAGAAAGTATAGCAATATCTCCAATATGAACTTCAACATTACACAAGCAAAAACTCGAAACTTATCTAAGAAAAGGTCCAATAAATGGGGTCTGCTGTGTATTGAAAACTCACCTGAGCAATATAGCCATGGGTTCCGGCTAGACAGCTACAATAGGTCCCTCCATGGACTTGTCAACAGTCTTGGCGATTCAAAATCAGCAATTTTGGCTCATAGTCTTCATCAAGCAGAATATTGGTGGACTTAATGTCGCGATGAATGATGGGGGGTGAACAATCGTGATGCAGATAAGCAATTCCTTTGCTGCTCCAACAGCAATTCTGTATCTCTTAAACCAATCAGTTCTGGCCTCCATCTTTGATCTGTCGGTGAAGTGCTTCAAACAGATTACCATTTGCCATGTATTCAAAGACTAAGAAACTCGAACCTCCTTTCATCAGACAAAGCATACAATTTGAGTAGATTTCGGTGCCTGATATTCCCAAAGTCTCCATTTCAGTAAGCACTAGTTTTGCACCATCTGCTTTCCTCAGTTGCTTCACAGCAACCATCCCGTCACTCTTCTTCAACTCCACACGATACACTTTTCCAGTCCCCCCCATTCCAATCAGGTTTTCCTCCTCCAAGTTACATATTTCATCTGCATCGATTTCCACTCGGTTGAAAGATGTGAGTTTCCACTTTGGATGTGTTTCCTTCTCTTCCTCCATAGAACTCACTGCATCACCGCCACATATCTGAAGTTCCTATAACTTACAAGGAGCAAAACCAACTAGGACAAAACTAGAGCGGATAATAGATGCTGAGCAGAGCCAGCTTATCTGCAAAAAATCCCCCTCCGAGTGTGCTTTTCACTGCAAATCTTGATGCTGAATTCACCTGCGGTCTTGAATTCTGGTCGACACAAAATCCCATGTTTCCAAGAAATGCTTGGTCCCTCCTATCCTCAACAGATCAGCAGGAATTCACCAGACAGCTGATTTCGGACACGTCAATGGAACTTAGCTTCAATTTCGCCAACTCTCTGGTATTGGACCAGTCAACTTATTTCCGGATACATTTAAGGAGTTCAAGGAGATCATCCGTGAAAGGGAGTCAGGGATATTACCACTCAGAGCATTCGAGCAAGATTCACGTCCACCATTTCTGCATCCACCCAGCTCCGCAGGAATCGGCCCTGTCAGCGAATTTTCTTCCAAATGCAAGGACCCGAGCGCCCGAGATTGCCAATTTCTGGTGGGTATCTTTAACGAAAACTTGTTATTCATCAGATAAATTTCTCTAAGTTCCTAAGTGTCCCAGTTCGGATGGAACCTCGCTGAAAACCTGTTATTTCTGTAGGCACCAACCTGATTCAGTCTGTAGAGTTGCCAATGTCTGATGATACAACCCCACTGAAATTATTATCACCGAATCAATATTTTTGCATAAGGTGGCCCAGACCCTGTCCGGATTGGCCCCGATAATTGATTCTGGTTTATTCTCAATCTCACAAGGGACTTACATTCAGCATAAGAATCGGGCAGGCCGCCCGAAAAGTTGTTTCCCAGAGCAAGCAAGAACTGCAGGTCCTGTTTTCACACAGGAACCTCGGGAACTCGCCTGAAAACTGGTTTTCGGATATGTCGATGCTGATTAGAGGAGAATATCGACCAAAATTAGCGGAAATTGCCAGAGAAAACTGTTCCCGTAGATTGAAAACCCGATGAGGTGGCATAAGTCGCCGAATCCTTCGGGAAGCACCCCGGAGAAATTGTTACTATGTATCTCGAAAACCGTCAAGTTTTTAAGTTAACAATATCTGGAGGTAATTCACCGTGCAATAGCAGACATGTCGAATTCCTGCAGCGCCGTGAGCTCCACAAGCTCAGGTGGGAGCTCTCCGGTCAAGTTATTCCTAAAGAGCTCGATCTTTTTAAGATTCCGCAATTTGGCAATTGATTTGGACAATGTTCCCCGAGACGTTGTTTACTGATAAATCCAACGTCTCGGCGCGTAAGTTCGAAGATGGATTCCGGGATCTCTCCTCTCAAGTGGGATCTGCCCAAGTAGAGCCAGTCAAGTCTGAGATTCCCAAGACTCTCGGGGATTTCGCCTCATCGTAGTCGTTGTCGCCAAGACCCAGAGACATCAGCCCCGTCAAGTTAGCTACCCAACCCGGCAAGTTTCCAGACAGAGAATTCGATGTAATAATCAAGAACCTCGAGCTTTTCAGCGCAGAAAGGTCCGGCACACTTCCACCATTTGATTGTCAGTGAGGTTCAAGACTTTGAGATTGCTACAGTTGGCAAGCTCTCCAGGGATCTTCCCGAAATGGAATTC
Source organism: Psidium friedrichsthalianum (assembly GCA_019149425.1). Lineage (NCBI taxonomy): Eukaryota > Viridiplantae > Streptophyta > Magnoliopsida > Myrtales > Myrtaceae > Psidium > Psidium friedrichsthalianum. Next base: position 20,467 of record JAGVVM010006312.1, read on the forward strand.
GAAGCAGCGAAAGAGAGGCCCGGCTCCTGAGCTTCGAAACCGAGGGCGATATCTCCCCGGAGAGGGACTTGCCTTCCAGTGATATCCCACAACTTCCCTAGAAACCTTATCACCAGCGACCCCGAAGAAGTCGCACGGAGACCCGGATTCCTTCCAGGACTCGAGGACGTTCAGAGAGTCGTTCAGACTGAGCCTTGATCTCGAGCAGCGCTCGGGTCTCGACCGTCAGGGGCGTGCCCGGCGGGACTTGGCAGCACAAGAAAGCGAGGGAAACCACGATGAACGTAACGGTAAACAGAGGAGCGAGGCTCTGGCCATCGTGGAGAAAGCCCGGGGGCGGGAAAGTCATTTGGGTGGACAGAGAATCGCAGAGAAAAGATGGTCCTTTCGATCAAAGTCCAAGAACCAAGGCGCTAAAGCGCGGCGGTCATGAGCACCATCCTACGAAAAGAACCGAACATCAAACATATTTCCTATACCCCCAACAATTATTCTACGGAGCATACGATTAAGATAATCAAGACATACACAAGACAAAAACAATCGCTGATCTAATCGAGCTAATTAACAGACGCGATGGCGACACGAGCGAGCGAGACGATGGACGTTGATACGTCAATTTGTTTGTAGCTGTGTGGATTCTTATGAATACAGAAAAGAATGAGAAGATCACTATACTTTTGAAGTCACTCATTAGTCCACTACACACACACACCTAATCCATAATCTATTTTAAATTTTCGCTCCCTTTTTTTCCTCCGAATAATCCATTTGTCAGCTACGTGCAATCAGCCATAATTGAAGAATCTGGGCTAGTCCATGGTGGGACTCTCGTAAAAAGCAAAGAAGAAGAAGAAGAAGACGCCTTTTTGACAAAACGGACATCTATGGAAAAAGCTAAAGAAAAGCGAAGAGGATCGGCCTAGGTAGTACAATCAAATCGGACCTAACGCCACCTAATCCCCGGATAATACTATATTATTGTTAGATTTTTACTGTTCATAATAATTCAAATCGTGATCAGTTCAATGAGTGAGTGCAAAGCATATCCTAAGCGAGCTCTTCACATCACCGTAGAAGTAACGACAATTAGCTTCGCAATTCAGAAGAACGAGACTGGAGGAGGAAACTGGAAAGCAAACCTGCCGTCAAAGATCGGCCACTCCCGAAAGCAGGTTCCCGTCTGATCCTTTCGCGCTCCTACGCTCTGTGGGAATTACAGTCAACGGTCGGAGAAGACGGTCATTATTATATAGAAGCGCCCCTGCCGGGGTTGGCTCCGGTGATGCGCCCGTCGAGTCGTGGAAAAGACGTGGCAAACGTTGGAATTCCCGCTGACAACGCACTTAAAACGCGAACGGAACAGGGGACGGGCGGTCGATCTTTAAACGAGCAAATGGAGTTTCCCGAAGAAGGAAGCGCGCAGAGGCGGCGGCCTCTCTCCCCTCCATTACTGCCGCCTCATCACGCTTATCACCACCTGCCTTCGCTCGCTCGCGCGCTCGCCTCGTTTCTCCGAATCGAGCGGAAAAGAAAGAGAGAGAGATCAGCGGGAAGCTCAAGAGGAGAAGACGCAGCATCGACCAAACTGTATGGACGTACGATCTTCGTGTCTGGGTCGTAAGCTTCGACAGTGAAGACGGGAGTTGGAGAGAGACTGATCGGAGGAGCGGAATTTTCATCAGTGGATGGAGGAGGAGGCTTCGAAAGAAGGAAGCAGCAGCAGCAGCAGCTTTGACCAATCCCCAAGACTCGAAAAAAAAATAAAAAAAAAGGGGGGCCCACTTGACGAGATATTGCCGTCGAGGCTTGATTAGGGCAAAACACGAAGAAGAATAACTCACAATTTCTTTACGAACTCGCCAGTTTAGTCTGTTTTCAAGCGTACGTAATCAAATTCCCGTCCTGAATTGAAGATCGGACGCTCCTCGGACGCGTACGCGTGATGCATGAAAGGTCTCGATCGGAATTTTATCTGCGCGGTCGGATAGCTGACCCCTTCGTTTTCGACTTGGAGCACCCGCGAATCGGGTTCATCTCGATAATTGATCGTGCGATACGAAGTATTAAGTTTGAGTGGAGTTAGGCCATCCTTTCTTTTTTTTTCCTTTTCCTTTTCACTATTCGATGATTAGACCTTGGCTTTTGTGGATTGGTGTGTTTTTGCTATTGGAGTTTCGATTGATTTTCTAAAATGCCGCGTCACCGCCACGTGTCGGCCTGACCGAGTTGGTCGAAAAATTGGCAGTGCAAAAATGGAAGATTTTTTTTTTATTTTGTGGATATTTTGGAGGATTCCAAATGAAAAATTCTGTGAATACTTAAAAGAGCTTTGGGCTATATATGCTCTGCTTTTTGTATGGAGGAGGAGGAGGATGAGGATGAAGACAAAAATGGGTTTTGGGTGAGCATGGAGAAGTTTTGGCGGGCTAAGACTCTCTTAAGCTTTTGGGATTCGACAAGCTTTATCGCGGGATTTGCGACTTGTGCGGGTTAGAAAAGTGTCGTGTCGGGTCAAAACGGATGGACGTCCCGCGCCACGTGTGTGATCCTAAGATGCTTAAAACAATGTCGATGTATTCCGACCTTTTGGACTCCTTTAATTTTTTCAAAAAAAAAAAAAACTAATTACTTTTTAAAACTAACATCTCGATTTGGTTGAAACGAGGGACGACGATACAAATAATCTTTAAACTTTAGTTCGACGTAAAATGTAGTTCTTGAACTTTTAATTTAATTAATTTGGTCGATGAACTTTTGAAATATGTTCAACTTAGTCTCTGAATTATAAGAAGATGTTCAGCATAGTCCTTCCATTAATTCATGTTTAGGGACGAATTCGAACATTTTCTTATAGTTCAAGGACTAAGTTGAACATGTTTCAAAAATTCATGAACCATATTGAATAAGTTGAAAGTTTATGGACCACATTGCATATTGGACTAAAGTTCATGGACTATGTTGGTTATATTAAAAGTTCAAGAACCACATTGCACACTGAGCCAAGATCTAGGGACCATTTGAGTCATTTTCTCTTGAAATAATTAAGGGCTAAAAAATATATTCGTGATGGACAACAACTTATGTCTCACTATTTCTTGAACTATGACTTTTTTTTTTTTTTCTTTTTGGTTATGTGGGCAATATAGGAGATCGTTTCAGAAAATATTTGCAAGCCATTTATTTTTCGCGTAACGAATAAGGCTTTATCGTTAATATGTTTCACTGATTTAAGAAACGAAACATACTGGACTCGACTAGGTCCAACCCACCTAGAACGTCTCCGTGTTGGTCACTCCTGTTGCCCATGTTTTTGCCGCATCGTTACTAGGGCTGAGCATAATAGATCAATCAAATCGAGAATCCCCATGATCGGACCGAACTGGCCGATTGTGTCCGATTTCCTTACGAAACCAGTTACAATAGGTAAGATTCGAGGACCATCTGGTCTTGTTCTCGGCCCTTGAAACTGGAAATCTGTCCGATTATCAAGTCTAGAATGGGATTGGATCGGATGGAGAACCGATCTCCTCTAATTATTACCTTGAAATGCAGGATGGTTATGGTAAATGAAGTAGATGGAATCAAATTAGCGACGTCACAGATTTGGGACCCCAGAAAAGACCTAGACTTTCACTCGTAATTTCAGCCGACACTCTTAAACGTTACTATTTCGTTATATGTCCAAAACGCTGCCACGTTATCTAATGCCACTTGCATTTTTGATAATTCAGTTCTGAACTTTTTAATTTTGCCGATTCAATTCTAAATATTGTCACATGTCGTCAATTGAGTTCATCCGATAAATTTTTTCAAGATATTACTGACATAAACGTCTTCCGTTCTATATGACAAGATCAACGCTAACATGAATAATTCTTTGTACTAATTTATTTTTAATCTTTTTTATTCTCTTTTTTTCCTTTTTTTTTGTGTGTGCAGTCGATGGTCATCAGCAACCCTCACTAGTCGCAAGCAACACTAGTTGGACCGCGATGTGCTGCGCTCGCCACCCTTGTTGACAAAAAAAAAGGTAAAATAAAACTAAAGATTCAAAAAAAATTGATAAAAATTGTTCACATTACCGTTGAACGTGCCACATAAGACGGTCATCGTATACATAAGCGATTTCGGGCAAAAGTTAATCGGATTGAATAAATTGGCAAAATGTGAAAATAGTTAGGACGTAATCGGTAAAATGAAAATGTTTAGAATTGAATTGGCAAAAATGCGATGCATTTACCACTTTTCGAACAATTTCACCTAAAATCTCTCAAATAAGTTCTAAAGCCAAGAAAAGAATTGCAATGAACGTTTAATCTCACCCTTCACTGTTTGCACACGGCATGCAACCCGACACCCACACCGACACCGACAAAGTCCGTCGTACATGACTTATGACCCCCGACGATGGCGTTGTCAGCGAACGGAATCGGTCGCACGACTGACCCACCCCTAGAGGCGAGAGTCAGAGATAAAACGCAACACAATGACATTGGTCTGTGGGGCTTGTGAACGATAAGGAAAGCCATGGCATCATACGGCGTGCGCAGAAGAAGATGCTTGCACGGGCGTGCCGAATTCCAAAAGGGAGATCGGTCCAAGTACGGTAACGATGCCCAGGGACCATCTCCCATCGCAATCTTCGATTTGTCCATGTCGCAATTTTTACTTGCGTGATGCTCTTGTCCGTCCCTGGCTAATAGTGCGCCAAAGCGCTACTGCTGCTTTCCACGGACATTTGAGGGCTGGCCAATCTTGCCAATCTGGTCAACTCTTATCATTGACTTGCTAGTGCTGCTGCCCTCCTTCGTCCGAGGGGAACCCCAGCAATAGCATGGGGACCAATTTAGTTCGGACAAAGCCTCTGCAATGTGTGTCAATCTGCTCTTCACCAATGCAATTGCGTGCTCGTGTTATGTAAGATGAATGTTCCACTAAGTGATGGCCTGGTATATATACTGAATGGGGACCAAATTTGTTGTCGCTAGTTTTTGTCTGGTTCGAGAACTGAAGCGTTTGTCTTTCGGGTACCACTCTTCCAATAAAGGAAAAAATGTTTTGAATTCTCATCATAATAACGGTATGGACATTAATTATTCTGAATGAGATGATATCTTCAGACTCTATGCAAAGGCTAAAATCTATTCAGACTACCTAATGCCTCTTTGAAATCAAACTCCGCCGTTTATATCATCACAGCATGTACGTTTGGCTTTGGATTCCTACATAGGAAGTTTTGATTGATCATCATTTCCGTCGGTCGTTTTGCAACGGCATGATAATCGCAAGAAATCTAGATTTGATTGACAATCATCATGAAGACAAGCTACTTTCTAAAATGAATGGCTCTTCCATTAGGTTGCATGGGTGATCAATCGGACGGAGATTCTGATATCTTTTCTCGAACGTCTACTCAATCTTCTTTTGACAATTTTGTCCGACGGGTCGATCGGAGAGTAATCCTCAGAAGTGTTAGTTTGGAAGTGGAGGGTATTTAATAAGGACAAAGAGAGCTTCAATCATGCATGCCTGTCTATCATGAGCTCCAATTATAGTCCTTGAGAGATGGTGACAGAGTGGGTTTGTGAGATAGAGAGGCCTATCAAACTTGAACATTGCCACTTAGTCTTGTAAACATCTCATTGATTGTTTGGTGGAATTAAGCCAGTAGACCGTTAGCGTGGAAAAATGAACGTAGGCTTGCACTAAGCCAAACACTATAAACTTTGTGTGCAATTCTATTTATCCGCAAACTCTGGCATTTCATTAGGATCTTGCACATTGCTATATATCATCGTATCAGTGATATAGTTCAGACTCTGTTCTTGCTTGATTTTGATTATACTCAACTTGATTGTTCTTATTTCCGCTTTAATTTGTTAAGTTCAGTTAAAATCACATATTCGCTCCCCTCTAGGTGATGTTTTAGGCAACAACAACTATAAGCTCTCCCTCATGAATTACCTGCCTAATTGATGCTAATAATTCAAACCATCAAATTTAACCCGTGAATAGTCAGGACAAGAAAGTACATGCACAAAATTTTCCAGTTTAGACCATGACCGTCGCAAACTTGACCCAAATTGTTTTGTCCCTTTTTTGTGAGTTTACACTCAGTTCTTCAAGCCCCACGAGTGTTGCATAGACTAAATTTATTAGACCAAGCCAATCGCGCTTCAAGAATGCATGAAATTCACAAATGATCTCGCCAAAAAAAAAAAAAAAAGATTTCCAATTTTACGTGCCGATTGATTCTGCCTATCATATCACCTCATAGTGAGTATGATAAGCCTGATGCACCGAAGTACTAAAAAAAGAAGAAGAAGATGGAAATGGAAAAGGAAAAGCATGTGTTTATTCATTCATAAGATGGAGAGAAAGGAAGTATTTACGTTGCATCAGAAGGCAATTAGTCACCTCTGACCAATGACGGGTTTTTGACATTGGAGATAGGTAGACATTGAAGGCCATGCAAACAGAATTCACGTATAAGATGTGTATATCTGGGCTCTCGTGGGCTTGAGACGAACCATTTTCCGGGATTGGAGATGGATCGTAAGGTCATCTTCTCATCGGGGTCAGCTTCTTCCACTTGAATTGCGCAACCAGATCGTGCATGAAAATGAGCATTCCGAGGGAAGCGAGCGTTTTCCTTGCCGGGGCACATTCCAAGGGCCTCCGCCGAACGGCACGAACGTGATGGACGGCGGACCGTTTCCTTCAAATCTTGACGGGTCGAACTTTTGCGGGACCGGGAATTACTTGGGGGTTCTTGTGCGTCCAAATGTGCTGTCCAATGTGACTGCATAACATCATAAGAGAAGAGTTTTAAACATGATTTACAATGGCGCCCCCTCTGGTCTTCTGAAACGGTTTGACGATGTTTTGAAGGATGTCTAGCCCAAAACAACTAAAAGAGAACATGCGCTGGGCTTCTCATGTCCCTTTTTTTTTTTCCCCCCTAGCCCGAGAAGACTCAAAATCTTCATGCGATTACAGTGAGCCTGCGCAAATATCCAATAATGACACGTGGCTTCCGGACTCATTTATGGAGAGGGTCGGTCCATTTTCATTTTAAGCAAATCTCTGCACAGATGATGCCACGTGTCAGCCCGGGTTTTTTTTTTGGGGGGGGGGGGGGGAGTTATCATCCTAATAAAAATTGGCAACGATGTAGTAGTGCAACATCTTACGCACCTTCCATCCTTTTGGAACGGTGAAACCTGCGCAGCTACTAACCTCGGCTTTGGCCCTCGAAATGCTCCTTAGATAGGAGGTGCTAGCCTCATCGCTCCGCATATCACGTCGCATGAATACTTCATCTTTTGAATATCGAAAAAATTATCAAAAAATCTTAATTTATTATAATATTATCAATTCAGTTTTTTTTTTGTTAATTCAGTCATAAACTTTTTGCGTATGTACCGATTCATTTTTTTTTACCAATTTTGACTGAAAATCGCTAACATTGCGTGGCTAGCACATGGCCAATTTTAATAATATTTTTTTTATTTTTTTATTATTTATTTATTTATTTCCCTTTTTTTTCTTCATCTAGCCGGTCTCGGGCTCGGCTGCTTGCTAGAAGAAGAAGAAGAAGCAAAAAAAAAACTCGAAAAAATATTAAAATGTTGATCAAATTTGGCGACATCGGCATCGGCCATGCCACATCAGCGATTTCCTATCAAAATAGGCTGGAATGATAGATTAACACCAATGCAAAAAGTTTAGGACCGAATTAGAAGGGGAAAAAAAACTTTGGACTGAATTAATATAATAGATCTGGTAATTTTCCCCTCTGAATATCCTTTCAGTCCAATAACCCTCCCGGAGATTTGGAATTAACAATGTTCATTTGTTCCGTCGAAAGAAATAAATGCGCATCGAATGAGATGAAGAAGAAACCACCTGCGGACGCGGGCTGCTTACCTTTCAAGACCTAGTATTGTATTTCGGGGAACTCCGCGAGATAGAGGATGACGAAGGTGATCGCGGTGCTCGTGGTGTCGTGCTGGCCATGAAGAAGTCTAGGATCTTGTTCGTGATGCCCCACCTCGCTCATGCATTCGCCATTCTCATCCCGATCCAGAAGCATGCTTGACAATAAGTCCTTCGCTCCTCGCTCCTTGTATTGGCGCGTCTCCTGTTTCCTCCTCCCAATCATCGCGACGGGCTCTTGGCGGATCATTTTCCCTCTGATGGCTCTGTGGAAGGTCGTACCGGGAAAGTTGATCGGCACGGACATGAGCCCGTGGCTAGAGCTACGTGGTCGGGATCTTCAACACTCGTGAACAACCTACAAGCTAGCGCAAAGGTGTATTTCTTGGATTAGAGGGAAGACCTTGACGTCCTTGCCGGGAGACCGTTCTTCTCCAAGTGTTGCCCAGTCTGGTAGTCCATGATAGAAAACGTAATGCCGGAGAGTCTCCGGCTTGAGGAATTCGGGAAGGATGTTACGGAGCGTTGCCGACTCTTCAATGGAGGAATTGCCAACTGCAGTAGGGAACATCAAGGCCTCCTTCATGGAGCGAGGCCACCAGCAACTGACGTACTTGTTCTGCCCGGCCAGGTTCTCGCCGAGCAAGGACATGCAGAATACGTCGGGCAAGTACTAGTTCATCCGGTCGTATATGAACTTCTCCAGCCTCCCTTTCCTCGTGGCTTTGACATATCCCAGGGTTTCACCTATGACCGGCCATCCTTGCCTGCCCGGCAGCAGGTTGGCAGGAGGAGATTTGTGCCTGCGGATAGGAAGATGACGCAGAATGAGGTGTAGAACAAGGCGATGTAAAGGGCGTAAGATAAGAAAAGGTCCATGACGCTCAGGAAGTCACAAATAATTGTCAGAGAAATGTGAGAATGGGGATGGTATTAGTACATCCTCCTCCTCCATTTATTTCGCGAAAAATATGATATTTTCAAAAAATATTTTTCAAAAAGTTATTTTTTTAAAAATGACCATATTTTCTAGTGTTTAGCTAAGACTAAAATGAATTGAAAAATAATTTTTCGTCGTTTGGCAAGAAATTGATTTTCCTAGAAAAATTATTAAATAATTCAAAATTTTAATTATTTTTTAAAAATTATTTCTTACTATTTTTAATTATTTAAAAAATTATTTTTAATTGAATTTCTTTAAAATTTTTCTGTATTTCTTCTTTCTTAGTTAATTTATTTTTGATTAAAATAAAAAATAAATTTTAATTTATTTATTTTTTAATTGGATTTTATTTA
>JAGVVM010006313.1:0-35194 GCA_019149425.1 Psidium friedrichsthalianum
TTCCGACACTTTTTTAGGATCACTTTTGGATTAACTTTTGGACAAAAATCAAAAATTTATGTAGTTACCAAAGCATCTGATTCTCTAAAAGAACAGAATCAAAAACAAGTGTTTTTAATTCAGATCACTTTTTTAGGATAAGCAACGCCAAACAGACACTAAATCCAGGAAAGTGGCTATTCACAGGACTCATCTTTTACAAGAAAATATTCAGTGATTTACAAGCGCCACGTCACTATTTGATATCCGATCATTTTTGTGAATATATCCATTAAATTTCGACATGGTTGCTCGGGCTTGAGGGAGGCCGTGCAACAAACCGCGACCTTGACGGAGTCGACCACAACGATTGCGATATAAGATAGTGACCAAAAGCTTCCAAATTTTGAGAACAACTTGACAAAGATGAACACAAAATATACAATGAGGACAACAAACAGAGCCAAAATTTCAAATCTGGCCATGCCTTTAGACATGGCGATGGCAGCTTTCAATGATCACAAGTCTTGACTGTGAGTTTGAGATGCCATGGATGAGCTGTCGTTACGGGCAACATGTTGGGGTGTGGTTCATACTCTTTATTGACAGGAATGCACGTGGTCTCGCTCATGAATAGCTACTATTATATATACTCTTTTTCTCTTATAATTTAGGGATATAATGAGAGGTGCGGTGTGTCAATTATAGTAAAATCATCTACTGGACATAGCTCTAGTTCAAAAGTGAATCATGATAAAATCTCGTGTCCCGATTTCTCTTTTTCATTGTTTACATTTTACTTTGTTGTGATTGCACACTGAATCCTAACACAGTACTGCAAACTCAAAATGCAAATGAAAAACAACGAAATGGAGGTCATGCTCAGGAAGATGGAGTCGACATAAAGACGAAAGAGGTGGTGGGCGGCTTGGATGTGGCATTGGCGGCTCGCTAGTGGCGAAGACCAAGGAAAGGCGGGGCTAGATGGAGAGAGAGAGAGAGAGAGAGAGAGAGAGAGAGAGATGAGAGGGGGGGGGGGGGAAGTGTTTTAGCTTTTTTTCTTCATTCGAGACATTGGCTAGCAACGTGCGTCGCAAACCATTGAATATTTTTGTTTTTTTTTATGATCCAGCATGTGATATGCAGAGAATTATATGTATGGAGATAGATTAATATTAATGTTTACTTACAAAGGATGTGCAATCCAATATTTGCACGAGACTCGTGAGTTGAGACATATTACATCCCAATAAAAGCGAAACATAATCCTTTTTGGCAAAGAGCTACCTAAAATAGAACTATGTTTCCAAAAGTCAGGGCTATCAGGATCTGGAGCCTGCAGAGAACCATAGAATGATTAGTAGTCTCTATATTTACTAATATCCTTTCGAAGTCCATTCGAGCGGTTATAGACAGTGGAATTCCATTTTTTTTTTGGTCAAATGGAATTCCAATTGAAAATGTACCATTTTGAGGGAAAAGACATTTTTTTTATTCGAGAAAAGACCTTGCACAGAATGAAATAATTATAGAGAATAGGGGAGAGTGTTTTACAAATTATTGCAATTACAATCTTCTTTATCTCTCGTAAATGCATAATTTTGTCAATTAGAATCTTTTATAGAATTCAAGAGGAGTTCAAAAGAAAATTACGAGTGCACTGTTTCTCGTGATTTTGGATTTTGTTGTATCCTAGAAATGACTTTGCTTAACCTTGAAGCTCCATAATTGAGGCAATATCACTTTAAAAGTAAAGTGGTCACATAACGCAAGAACTGACAAGATCTTGCAATTAAATCAATGCAAATCATCATATAAATAAATAAGAAATATGAAAGGATATCATAGATTTACGTAATTTGGCTCGAGTGCACTTGCTTCACAAAAAAAGTCAGAAGCAAATGGATTAAATCAAAGACATCACGTATGACTGTTCAAGAAGCGACTCTAGACGCTTCTTTTCTTTACCCTTTGTGCGGCTGCGGCAGGCAAGAAGAATAAAAGCAAAATCCTTGCTACAAAGACTTCTCTACGCACAAAATAAAATATATATATTGTAAAATAAAATATGTAAGCCCTTAATTTTGTCTTGTAGTTCTTAGAGATTTTCCTTCTTTGTTTTAACCGTAAGGAAAGCTCCTTTTCTTGAATTTCTTTGCTCGGTCAAACATGGATATTTATCCAACAAAACAAATCTCAAAAATAAATCTCATAATATATATTACATTCTCCAAATTGATCTATATCATTTCAGCTAGATCAAGTTTCGTAAATGGCTCAAATTCGATACATAATTGAAAAACCTCAACGACATGAGCTTTCATCAGCAACATTTATTGATGATGCTGATCAATTTCAAGAGATCCGGTACCAGGTTTGAGCATCCCAAGAGGATACTCAAGTTGCCACGTGACCCTTTCTACGATCGCACTTCTTGAAATTGATATACCACCTCTAATGATGTAGTCGGCGAGGAGTTGGATGAGACAACATTGTACCCAAGCGGAACGAAAAAGGCAACGTAAAGACTCAAGATGACGAAGAGGGTAGTGACTCCGATGATCAATACGAGACAACATTGTACCCAAGCGGAACGAAAAAGGCAACGTAAAGACTCAAGATGACGAAGAGGGTAGTGACTCTGATGATCAAGGTGACCACAGCGATCCAAGTGTGTTTGCTCGCGGTCACGTAAACCCCCGCCATGAAGGCCAGGACATTGAGGCGAGAGCAACAAGAATCCAAAGGTCAGAACGAGATATGCAGAGATTTAATTACCAATGAGAGCGAGAGGACTTGTAGGAGCAAGGTACGAATCGGCATCGCGGAGACGCTCCAAAGAACCGTTGCGATGTCGGCGGCAAGAAGGAATGCCCATGCATGAAGAAGGCTGGAGAAAGAGAGAGATCGTGCCGAACAACGGCACCTTTGGATGTGAGAGACGACTTCCAAGGATCACCGCTTTGATACCATGTAAAGGTTGGGCGAATGTCGAGCAACTACTTACATTGACGAAGTAATTTACAATATATACATAGAATTTAGGGCTAAAATAATACAAAGACAATTATGCCTTTACTATAAACCTAATCTACCAATACACTTCGATATCTCTTTCAGCATTTCTACACCATTTCAAGACAGCAAATGAATGAATTTTGTGTCGGACTAATATGCAAGGTCCGACCAATATATTTACCGGTGGGAGAGCCGTAAGTACGATCACTGAGCTAACCTTGGTGCATCACGGCTCCGTGAACCAGCGACATGCCTTCTACCCGGACCACCGGAACTTATCATCCCTGTCCACCGCCTCCATCAAAAGCACGAGAATCCCAAGTCCCCGTCTCGACTGCCAAGTACAGCGGGCACTTACGCTCTCTGTTCTCCTCATAAACCAAATGTGACCCTCCGTTCAGGAGTAGACGGGCCAACCCGTTGTGACTGTTTCTTCACGGCCTCGTGCAATGCCATGTTGCCCGCGTCGTTCGCCATGCCCGTGATCCCGTCGCAGTCGAGGAGGAGCTTGGCCGCGTGGATCCTTCCGACTCTCGCCGCGATGTGGAGCGCGGTGTCCCCCCGGAAGTTCGCCTCGGTGGTGCGCCGCTTGTCGGGGACGACCTCGAGGATGGCTCAGAGGATGTCGGAGTTCTCGATGCCAGCCGCGACGTGGAGCAGCGAGTTCTCGGAAGGGCCCTGCATGTCTATGATATCAGACAGAGAGACCCTCTATTCGGCGGAGTACTTCTCGAGGGCCTCGATGAAGTTGTCGACGTCGCCGCCTTTAGCAGCGGCATGTAGCCGCGGATTCACACGCCGTTTGAGTTGTGCCGGGTGGTGTGGTTTGTTTAACAACTCGAGCGCTTTCAGTCTGGCCCTCCTCTGCTCCAGATTTCATTATCCTCGATAGCTATACTCACGCGATCGCGATCCATGTTTAGACTTTGAAATTGGAATATCGTCCCCGCCGATGGTGGCGATGTTCTGGTTGAACTCTTCTACGGGCCTCTTCTCTGCAAGATTTTACAGTACAGCCAGAACGTGGGAGATTTATTCTTCTCTAGCTGTAGTACACATCATGTGGCCAGCAGCAATTCTTCAAAGAAAATATCTAGCGCGCCTGAAAATATCCACTATAGAATCAAACGATGGCCTGCAGTCACATCAGGAACATTTTGCAACCTATCCTACGCAAGTGAATCCAAGAAAACTGTAGGTCCTGCCAAATTGCACAGGGCGACAATCTAAATTTCAGACGATTCGGGAAAACAAATCCGATTCTAATTCGACTGGCATTGATGAAATTATCAAGTCCGATAACAACATCCTTAACAGTATATTCACGCTTAAGGACATAAGAATCAAAGGAAGAGATTATCCAAAAATTTTAAATTTATGGTACGACCGTTAATTTAACTGTGATATTTCAATTGTGTCAATTAATTCTAAATAATTTTTTATGATTTATCAATTTAGTTTTAAAATTTTTAATTATGTTAATTTAATCTTAAATTTTTTGATGACTTATCAATATAACCCTAGATTTTTTTATTTCTGATCAAAATTCGTAAATTACTGTTCAATATTGATCGAAAATTGCGATGCAGAAGCGACGAAGTGCTATTGTGGCGAACTTCAGACAAAGTGGCCACAATAGACGGATAAAGACAAGCGTCAACGACACTTAGCGTGGAAAAGAAGACCCACCTTTTAAAATAACAACCGAATCAAATGATGGTCCCTGATTTTTTAAGCATAAAAGAAAGTCCGCTGGAAGAAGCGGACAGAATCATTTGATGACATTCTTCAGGGCTAAAGTCTTGCTAAGACCCAAGTCCAGACATATCGTAATCTGCCTCCTTCTGGGCCATGATTTATGGGAAATTTTCAACAATTGACGCTGGCCCTAGAAAAAAGGTTAAAAAGTACTTACTTCAGTTTAAAATACAACTATGGCACGAATCTTTTTTTTTTTTAATCTCATAAAAGACATATCTTTTGCTTCAATCCCGATTCTAACCAAACTCTTTTTCTGTCTCATACGAAAACCTCAACTTTAACTCATATCTCAATTATGACTCAAACTTTTTTTTTAATTATTTCATAAAAAAATACCAACTTTCAATTAGCATGTCTAGCACCCGTTATGTTTCAGTCAAGTTTTCGCCGGTATATGCGGAGTGATATGCAAAATCTCTAAATGACATTATAGACGGAAACTCGACGTGGGCCAAATTTGAGTAACAATCGAAAGTTGGCGTTTCTGTATGAGACAGCAAAAAAATTTGGACCAGAATTTACATCTGACTTAAAGTTGATGTTATGAGACAAGAAAAGCTTGGCCTACAATTGCACACGAGTTAAAGTTTGTGCATAAAACTGATGCTTTTTATGGGCATTAGGCCCCATTCTAGTATAAAAACACGAGAGATATATTCAAGTGAAAGCCATATCACCGACCTAACCTTTGGTGCATCACGGCCCCATTCTTGTCCATATTGCTCCCGCAGTCAAGGAGGAGATCGGCAGAGTGGATCCTGCCAGCTCACCCCGCGACGTGGAGCACGGAGTCCCCTCAGCTGTTCCACTCGTTGATGGGCCGCCGCTTATTGGGGATGACCTCCAGGAGTACATGGAGGATGTCGGGGTTCTTGATGCCCGCTGCAATGAGGAGCCATGAGCTCTCGGAGGGACCCCGGCAGAGGTCGGGGACAGCCCAGGGTCGTCGTCGGGCCCTATCGGCCTAGGGCGAGGTGGCCATCACTCCTGGGGTTGTCGGTAGTGGCTGGCAAGGATCGCTAGTGACCTCGCCGGCCAAGAGAGCAAAAAACCAATATAAAAAAAAAATTACAAAAAATAAAAAATTTATAAAAAAGTCCACGTGTACATTAAAATATTCAAAAGAATCGTTTCGTTGGTATCACGTTAGTTTTTTCAACATCCACGTCAGCTTTTCCGGCATCAACATAATTGATAGCACTTAAGTGGTCGATTTTTTAAAGTTATGGCACTTAAGTAAGCGAAAAAAATTATGGCATTTAAATAAGCGCTATACAAAAGTTATGGTACTCATAGTGTACTTATTCCAAAAACTGTTAATATGCTTTGTAATAGAACCTTTGATAACATCATATTAACCAATTTCATTAGCAAAAATATCTATTTTGATGTGGACGGTTTCTCATAAATGTTCGTTGAAATATCTGTGATTTCTTTTGCAGTCTTCGCTTTCGCGATGTGGTACTCTATCTTTTTCATCAGCCCTAGGCGAATCACATCTAACGCCTTTCGATCAAAAATTTTCCATCCCAATTCTGGTGTTGGATCTGCTTCCGCGAGTTCTGGTTTCCAATCCTCAAGTGGTGCATAGAGATCTTTATGATAAAAAATAGTTCTCTATTTGGAGTTTCCACCATCCAAAATTCTGCCCATCGAACTTATCGATTCTGATTTTATCTTCTATTATACCATTTGCTTTCAATCGAATGTCACCGAAAAACCCTTGATGTTCTTGATTAGCCAACCCAAACTCTGCTACCAGTTATTAGGAATTGTGTATCAATTCCAAAAAAATAATCCTATCAAAACATTAGTAAACATTTGATCCACTGGAAGCAAAATGATCTGAACAGGAGAGAGGATTGGGCCCTGCTTGTAACTCTCTCTTCTCCAATTCTTCATCATCCACAAGCATTGCAAATTTATCAAGGAGTTCTTGGGTTATCCCCCCTTCCAAAGAACGGTGGCATTTTACCCTGCCGGTTTCCTTCAGAACTAAATCCTGATTAAATGGTTTCTCTTTCTTCTTCTTCATCAAAGGCTTATTTTTTTCCAGATAACTTGTCCCTCAGCTTGGTCGAATTTTGCTTCTCTTAAGTTCATAATCATTCGCCACCAATCCAATTTAATGCAAATGCAATGTAACGCATGTTAAAATTAAATGAGAAAAATGAATTGATTATTTTTGGTAGGAATTAAAAATAATCTCTGATTTTTTTGCAAGATAATGATTAAAAAGGAAAATCAAATTTTAGGTGTCAACAAGATTTTGTAACTGTTTGAAAGTTTTTGATTAAAAGTCAAATTTTATGTTTGTACTGTTTCTGAAAGGAAAAGTCTATTTGACGAAAATAACTTTCCTTTTCAAGACCCAAACTTAATTTGTCCTTATGAGGAACTTCTTTGGAAAGAACGTTCTCTAATGTTTTTGAGCTTTGAGAAAATCTCTTTGAAATGTTTGATATCTCAGTTTTCAAAGAATCGTTTTCTTTTAGAACTTTGATTTGAGAAAATTCTCTTTGTAAGAATTCCATCTTACCTTTTTTAGAGATATCTTATTGTTTAACATTGAAACTTTCTTTTCAGAACGAAAACCTTTTTGAGAGCAGCCTTGTAATCCTAGCACAGTTCTTCAATATATTCATAAACTTCATCTGGAACTTCAGAATGACATCCCTCGATTTCTTCATCTAATTCTGAATTTGTCATGAGGCAAATGTTTGCATAATCTTTATCACTTTCCTCCGTATCACCTAAGGTCTCTACTTTTAGAGCCTTTTTGTATTTCTCATATTGCCTTTATTCTTTTTTTTTGTAGAGGATAATTAGGCTTGATTTTCCCTTGCTTCTTGTAGTGACAGCACACGATGTCTTTGTTTTCCTCCTTGTCATTGATTGATTGCTTCTGGTTGTACTGTTTGAAATATTTCTTGCCATCTTTCTAAACTTCTTTACCATCAATGCAAGTTCTTCATCATGTTCTTCTTCTTCATCTTCAAAATCTATCAATTCATACTCAATGTTAGACTTTAAGGCAAGTGACTTCTTACCTTTTGTATTCTTTTCTTTGTTGGCTCATTCTGTTTCGTATGATTGTAGAGTTCCAACAAGTTTATCAATGTACAAGGATCTAATTGTTTGGCATTCTTGAATGGACAGCTTGATGTAGTTCCGTTCATATGTGAGTCCTTGAAGAATTTTTTGAACCTACATAGGTTCAAAAATAGGATCATTTATGATGAGCAAGACCACTAGTTAAAACTTGAAACCTATCAATCATTTCAGCAATTGTTTCATCAGGCTTCATCTTGAATGCTTCATAATCACTCAGCTGAATACTAAGTTTAGTCTCTTTGACTCTGTTAGTTCCTTGGTATGTGATGTGAAGTCTGTCCCACGTGGCTTTTGATGATTCTTCTTATGAAACACGATTATATATTAGAGTGGATAAAGCATAAAAGAGAGAATGAACAGCTTTATAATCAAGTCATTTTTTTTTGTCCTTTAAGTGTTGCAGCAATAGTATTATTTTCATTCCCTGAGGTAGCAGTTGATGTGGTAGTAGGATTTACTCCTTTTGTCACAATATTCCACATCAGATTGTCTGATGCCTTAAAGAACCATTTCATTTTGTTGCACCAAACATTGTAGTCCTTTCCACCAAAGTAAGGAGGCTTATTGTTAAACTGAGCATCATCTAATCCTGAAAAATTGTTGCTAGAAATGATAGATCGTTACCTCAGAAGTAAAACACTTCAAAATATTGAGCAACCTACTCTGATACCAATTGATGTATTTAGCACTATCATTTACAAGGGGGTGAATAGGTGGTTTTGAACAAATTTGACTCTAAATAGAGAAATTAAAAGGAACACGTCAAATAAACACTGATTTAGAATTTGAATATTATGCAGTATGAGAATCTGATTGTCAATGAGCAATGCTCTATCAAATATGAAAGAAAGAGTTTAGAGATAGAGAAATTTGCACAAGGCGATTATAGCGGTTCGACTTGAATCAAGTCTACGTCCACTCTCCTACGCTAACAGCCGATAAGCTGGATTCCACTAGATGAATAAAAGAAATATTACATGTGATTTCAATATCACACTCTTACAAAACCTCTCAAAGATTATAGGATGTAGCTCTTGAGAAAAGTATAGAATTTGAAGCACTCTCGCACTTTGGAATTGATGATTCTGATCATACCATGGAGCAGCACCATAGATCTCCTTTTATACTCCTTCACCTAGAAACTAGCCATTGGATAAGTTTTCAAAAGATCACCCTTCAATTGTTGATTGGACACCATCAATCTTGATTGAACAAGACTGTATCTAGGGTGATTTGATTACCGTTGGTGTTGAATCTGAATCCCTCAGATTCAGTCGCTCAGACAACTCAATCTTCGATTTCATAAGTAGAGTTCTCCAAATATTGAAGTTGTCTTGTCTGTTGGAAGGTAATTTCCATTCAAAGATATTCTACTAATCTTATGTAGAATAATCTTATTAATCAAAGATTACAAACTTCCATAAATATCTTAGCCATAACAGAATTGTGTCAGCCATGGCTCTTCAAAATCTAGAGTATAAATATTGCAAAACTGTTTCATTAGAAATAGAAACAGTCTCTAGAATTTGAATAGATTAAAATACTGAATATGAGCTCGATAATGTCCTTGTTGACGCTCGCACATGAGTCTTCTTCAAAAGTATGATTGAATCTACATAAGTGATATTCCACTTAATTTGGATAAAATAATTCAACCCCTTCGGAATCAAATATGCGATGACTTCATCTTGAGTTTGAATATCTATTTGGATCAATATGAGCTTCTCCATTCCTGTGTTACACTTGAGATAAAACATTTAATGTATTTACTAGATTCTAGAAGGTACATGACATTTTTATCAGAATTAAAATATTCATAAGGAGGTTTTTCTCAATAGTAATATCCATGTACACTTGAGACAAAAGAACAAGGTTATTAATCCACGTATTAGCGGAGAAATTTTGATAAAATTCATCGCTAAAGTATTTGCAGAAATTTACGACGAAAACATATTTGTCGCTAATTAGGCGTCGCAAAATTTAGCGACGAAACATTTCAACTTTCGTTGCTAAATTGCGACGAATTTTTTTTGCGACAAAATTCGTCGCCAATTTCCGACGAAACATATTCATGGGAAATTTCGTCGCTAATTTGTATGAAAATTATTCATCGAAAATATTCGTCCTATTAGCGACAAAGATTTAGCAATGGCATTTGCCATGAAAGTTGCGAACGAAAATAGGAACGAAAATAATTTCGTCGCCAACTCGGTCACAAAATTAGTGACGAAATATTTGATCCTTCATTGCTAAATTGCGACGAAATGTTTGTTGCTATTTGCGAAGGTACTATTTGTGATAAAATTCGTGCTAATACGGCATTGCTACGAACTTTGCGACGAAAATGGATTCTTCTAATTTACAGACGAACAGTATTTTGTGGCCAAAAGCGTTGCTAAATTAGCGACGAAATTTGGCAAATTTGAGCAACAGCATTATCCCACAATTTGTGACGAAAAATAAATGAAAAAGAATTTCGTCACCAAATGGTTTGCAAAATTATGCGACGAAATTTTTGGTCTTTCATTGCAATTTAAGTGACAAACGATTTTTGTAGCAAATTCTTGCTAATTAGCACGTCGGTTTTTTTTTTGGCTACAAGTTGCTATTGTGAAAAAAAAATACGTCACCAATTAGCTTATTTGGAAATAATTTATGACGAAAAATTGGCAATGTTATAATTATGGAGGGGGCCCCCACGATAAAATGAACGAGGATTATTGTTATACTTGTCCAACCACAATTATAATATCTTCTTTCTCGCAGAAAAGTGAATAAAATATAAATATCAAACCTGAGAAGCGTATAATTTCTCGAGAAAAATGGTAAAATTCTTGAAGACAGTCAATAATGTAGCTAGGTATACATACAGAGTTTTTTCTCCTTTTCAAAACTTAAATGACAGAAAGACTAACAATCCATACTACTTGGAGTTAGATGATGAAAAGGGTGACCACACCAACAGCATTAAACTTATGTCTGAACGAGAAAAAAAAACAGAAGATCTTACAACTCATGCTTCATTGAGCACAACTTTAAAATTGATTCATTCACCAGGGCAAGTCCATGGACTGCTTCCGGCAGCTCCTGTGATTACAGCAAATGTTTGGGTACTGTAATCCAATAAGCCAGCATACGCGCACGTTCTGAGAGCACTAATGTATGCAAACAAATAGTACCGACACACTGATATAGGGAAAGAATGTTCATTTTGAAAAAATACAGGAAAGGAGAAAATTCATCAAAAATAGGAAGGGCAGCGAAATGGTCCGTCTCGATTTGCCGTTCCAATTTTTGTATTTTTCTGAATGTCTTTAGGAATTTTGAGACAATTGACCAATAAGGGCAAAATGTATTTTGGATGAATTTAGAAGAAAATTCATTCGAAATAGGATTATGGCAAGCGAAATGGCCCGCTTCCCTAATTCTTTGACATTTTTTTGGAATTTGTCTGATTTCCGAGAACAATTCGCCCCATTAAGGGGCAAAACTCATAATTTTTGAAAAGATCAGGAAAGGACACATCATCAAAAATAGGATTTAACCAGGAAATGGCCGTTTCCTAGTTTTTGAGATTTTCCTGAATTTTCGAGATTTTCTGATTTTTTGAAATTTTTAGATTTTTTATTTTTATGGAATTTTTGTTATTTTTTTTATTGTTAATTAAATTATTATTTTTAATATATGATTTATTATTTTTATTAATAAAACAGATTATTTTTTGTTTGACCCACGTCGGGCTGGAAAACCCGATCCAGGTCATGGGCGAACCAGGCCTCATGGCCAGGGTGGCTATGCACGGATTATTCTATTTTTTTTATGGGGACTCGGGTATGAGGCCCCATTCGTATTAGACAAAAAAATACTAACCCACGACAACACTCCTCAGGCCCAGAATAGATAAACAGCCCGCCAAAGCAAAGCATCAAGCCCAAAACGCAAAGACCACACACTACTCTTTGGATTTCAAAAAAGGCCCAAATCGAGAAGGCAAGCCTACGGTTAGGAAAATAAAAACCCACGCTCGGTCCAGGCCAGCTGTGATAATTAATTAATTAAATTATTATTTCATTCTTTCTTGCTTCCTCTGACGTCGCTTCGACTCTTCCCCAATAGGATGAATAGGAAACCCCAGATGGTTTTTATTGAGAAAACAAATGACACGACGAAAGAAGGCGAAGCAACCTTTTTTTGGGCATCTGGCCAATCGTGCGCACTGCATCCTCGTCATCGTGATAGGCCACCATCGCAGGGCATGTTGCCCCTCTACCAGATCACCATCAAACCTTTTTGATCGAGAGCATGGAGCATCTTCTCTCATCTCAATATTGTGCTGTAAGCTTTGTTGACACAGTAATCGTGCTTCAAAAAGGCAGTAGACTTGTTAAAGTGGTTGATCCTTTTACCTTGGACCTTCAGGCTTCGTGTATCAAAGCCGGATTCCCCTACGATTTGCAATATCCAGACGCATATCTCTGAAAGTTAAATGAAAGGAGCTCGCCGACGTCATCGAGACCATGAAATGACCGTCATGGTTGTGGAAGCTTTCCAGTGGCACTTATTTCGAAATCCGGCCGGGTGTTTCCAAACGACAATAGCAGGCTTGTGTTTTCTTCAATGCTTCTTCTTGTCATAGAAACGATTGCGCACCCACAAGCTGCTGAACAAACTTTCTTATCAGGAGGTCCTACGAGCGTCTCGACCTCCTTCCACAATCTACATCCCTTAGCTCTCTAGAGGAGCCACAATAACAGCCTCTATCTCAATTTTCTCCCATGTCATCCTTGCAATCAGGAGATTTCTTTCACAATGGACCTACTTCAGAAAGTATGGGGAGAAGATACGCCAATGTTTTTCCGGAACTTGGTGTAAGACGAATCACAACATCGTGATTCTCAGGAATGGTTGGAATTGCAGCTAGCTTGAACAGCAGTTGGAACTTGAATCCTTCAGCTCCAATCTTTCCAACAATAATGGTGGCAAGCCCAAGCTCTAAAATGATTTCGCAGTAAATGGACCCAGTCCTATTCACGTGGTTGTTCGTGGGAACTGTAGCATTGACTTGAATTCATTGCTACTAAGAGGCTGAAAACTCACCCTTTTTTTAGTCTAAGAGAAGTTTCACTTAATCCTGTTATTTTTGCCCCTATTTGTTTTAACAGTTTTCACTCTTAGGACCAAGGCTGGCAAGAGTAAGGGGTCCCTGGTTACTTTCGACAAACGGAGCAATTTTCCACTCCCCGAAAGCAAGCAGCCCTAGAAAGAGAGGATAGCGAGTTTTGGCGGGCGAGGACAGGAGCAACAATTGCGTATGACGATAAAATCGGTGTCTTCAGACAAATACCATTCCTCAGATAATTGCATGAACTTTAGAAAACCAACCTCAAGAGCGTCTGGAAAAATCAATCTCGGCATCCGAAACTTTCTTCACAATCGCACTAGACGCGCTGACGTGGGAGAGCACACATGTTAATCTGGAAAGAGGAAAAAAGGAGAAACAGAAACACAACCAGTACATCTTGAGAACCTTGAGACAGTTATCGTTGGCGGGCCTCATTCAAGTTATCGGGTATCCATCCAACTACCCGCCGTTTGAAGTACGTAGCATACGATCACAGATACATCAAGATCACATAAAAAAAAAAAATGGAAATGGGAGTCTCAGGGTAGATTCCACTCAGAGAGTAGTCAAAGCAAGGCGCGCGCAATAAGCTTCTCCAGGCGCGTCTGGAGATAGTTGTCGAAGAACTCAGGCTACCCGATGACAAGACGTCTCAAATATCTCGCAGCACCCAACAAGAATATTAAGTACTATGGTGCTTGCCAAAAGAGATGCTCAAAGGAACGGTGACATCTTCATCAACCAAGCCGAGTTCATAGCAATTTAGAGACGATTAAGTTCACTATAGAAGTAGTGACTGCTGAGAACTGATATAGAGAGGTCAATTCCACGTCTGCAACATCAGAAAAAGCCTCTTCCCTGGCCCTGTGAACTTCCTCGCTATTGGAACGATGACCCGATCGTAGACAGGCACCCAGAAAACCACGCTAGATATCGAAAGTCGATAAAGGGCCTGTTCGCAGAATGGCTGTGTTTGTAAAGAGCCATCAGTGAGTGTCCATACATCTCTCCCTGAATACAAATCATTTCAGATGTCCACTCACTTGAGAGTGAATCGTACATTAAGGCCCTCCTAGCCATTGTGGAAAGTCCCCGCTTTCAATGTGAGGTGCATGTAACAACACCAATGACTAGGCCACGCTAGGCTTGTATGCGCAGAGAAAATTTACAACGTCATGACCAGTGCGTCGATTGGGTCTTTGCGGACTTTCCTTACAATAGCCTAAGAGATCACGGTCGCTCTTGTGTAGTACAAGAGACGACACTATTCTTGTCTTATGTGACCTTTTTCAATGGTGTTGGTCGTTCGTCTCTCGTTCATTCACTATCTTTGACTTCAAAGTTTTTCTCCCAAGAAACAATAGTCAGCTGCCTCTTATCTTTTATACAACATAATGGTCCTCATGAATTGATAATTGTTAGACAATCGCAGCACAGTGACATGTAGTGAATTAGCACAGACAATGTGCTAGCCAGGTAGTACTAGATCGGAAGGGAAACGCAGAAGAGAGAGGCACCAAAAAGCACGCTCGGAAGTACTGGATATATTCCTAGTGCCAGTTCAGTAAAGATAGGAGAAAGGATAGTGTTCCTGTCTCGCCACCATTTTTGAGTATCTTATGTGAGGGGAGATAGCACCTACCCGATTTATCAGTTCACTCTAGCATCAAGTGCCCGACGCTCAGGTGGTAGGAAGCGGTTGTCAGCCACCGAGACGACCAATGAAGAGGATCACCCCCCTGCCACGAGAAACGGTGTCCTCGCTCGAGCTCTCCTCGCCATCAAGGAGGCAGCATGTGCCACGCTCCTCCCTCGTCCCGGGGTTTCCTCGAGCAGGGAAGAAGAGTGATAAGACGGGTAAGGGGCGAGGAACGGGTGTTGACCTGGAGAAGAATGCAGGAGCATGAGCTTCCGATCACGAGGTCCATGCCTGAGCTTCGCCTTCTTCTTGTTCTCTTCGCGCCAATGAGTTGAGGATGAGGTTGAGCATGGCCGTGCATTTTGGAGAGAGATGGCTCGAACGGGTGACCACATTTTGATTGCTGGTGTCGCGGCTTTGAGAAGGACCGCAGCATTTCTCTGCTCGGAGCCTGCTCAAAAAACAAGGGCCACAGGGGGTTCCGGGTTGGCCTTCTCCTTAATGGTATATGAGCAGCAGCAAATACCTTTGAAGGCTGATAGCAGAATAGTATGAAGGCGACAGAATACAGATAATATGACTGATGATTGCGAGCTAGGCGAAGAAGAACGAATAGTACTAACAGCCTCCGGTACTCATCTTTCCATCTTGCCCCGAGAAACCTCTGGAACACTGCCCTCAACCGCTCCTAACGAGGCAGCCTTTTTTGATATGAATAAATGGTGCGCTCGCGTTGGCGTGTAGTGCGCTAGGTGGATTTTATTGGTGATGGGAGCGCCCCTGTGTGTCCGCTCAATTAGACAACATCATGGAGAGAAGAAGTTTCCCCAACCAACGAGTGCCTTCTCTTTTCTTATCATGGGCCGTCTTTTTTTCTTCTCTTTTTTTTTGGATGGTTTCTGTCTCTCACCTCCTTTTGCTCCACCGAAAGTCCCCATTAACAGTGGTCCCCCACTTTTGATTTCTTTATCCAAACGTGGCAGGCGATATGATCAACTTTAAGGTCTGTCACTTGGAAGAGCTTGACCAGCTGAAGTCATGAAAGTTGCCAAGATACCAGCTTGGATTGCTTCGAAATTCCCTGAGTAAGTTATCATCTGACGCGAGGGAAGGCAGAGTTTTCTTGTGACTAGCTCTGTGACCACATAGAGCTTGGTGAGAGGAGAGTGTCTTGTTTACAAGTAGTACACTCTCTTCAAGGTGGATCAAGGATTGGAGAGAGTTGCGACACTGTGATTAGACTCAGGCGTTCATTTTTCGAGAGCACAGAAAGATTTGATTGGCGATGATGAACACAAAAGCATCTAAGTAAATTATCATGGAGACGGGGAACAAGCAAGAGAGATCGGAAATTCTACTTCGCAAACGCTGATTCTATTTTCTGCATTGTCAGTAGCTTGGACGAGGAGAGAAAACTCTGTACACAGCGCGGATGAATTGCTTCCAACTCCTCAGGTTCCACAGAAAAAGGGGTTCCAAGGCCTTCGTTGTCCTGTTGATGAGATCTGACCTTGATATGTAGTCCTTCATACGACATATAAATTCCAATGGCCCCTTGCCGATCGATATTCGGGAGCACGTGAAGGAAGCTTCAGATAAGCCATGTTTCTGATCGTAGTCCCACGGGAAAGATGTGTGATGGATCTATAGCCTCTAGTGATGGACTATGCATTCTCTCCAAACTGCGATTGCCGAAAACATAATCATTCTTACAGAGGTGGAAATTGCCAGTTCCTGGAACACTTCATTGTAGATGAGGCTGCTCCAAGACATGATGGGTCGAGGATACGGTTGAACATTAGGGACAGCATCCTGTTGCATACGAAAGTAGCAAAGATTGTCCCGCCATCCACTATTTCACTTAACAAAAAGAAAGGGCATCTTTCCCTTTTGTCGTGTTCACCCACCATTTTATTTTTTGTTGTTGATGATGACCAGGCCCCTCGGCCATCATGGTGTCTTCAGCACCCTTTCTTTTTAGCCTTTGCTATTTCGAGTGCCCTTCACTGTGCGATCCACCTTCTCCTTGAATAGCCTCCATGATGGGCTCACTGGAGCTAAATTCCGAAACCATTCTCGTGGTCATTCTTCGCTCGTCTGCGCATAGTGCTTCCCATTGATCAGCCGATCCTTCTAGCTCCTCGCGAATGGTAGTTAAGCGTTTTGTCTCCTCCCCGACCTGAGTTGTGATCATTTTCTTTTTTTGGTTTCTTTTCACCGTTTTCTTTATTTTTGGCGCGCACGAGGGGTCTTTTTTTGTTGCTCGTCGTCAGGTGACTGCACGTGTGCCTTGGTATCGTCGGCAGTTGGACGGAAAATGGTAACATGGGGTCGTCTCATCGATGTTCCGACTACACAATTATTGACTTCAATCTTGCGCGTTTTTTTTAATGAAAAATTAAAGGGCTTAAGTGAAATTTCTAAAATTTTTGGTAATTAATCTAAAATGTGTTAAGTAGGTAAACCACAATTCGAACTAATTTTTTTAGATTTTCTTTGCCCAAAATGAAGAGAAAATTAAAAGAAAAATACTAACTATTTTTTCATATTTTGTGTGGCCTCAAATGTTATTCTTCTCGAATTTGAAAGCCTTTTTGTATTTTTTGAAAAATATTAGAAAATATGAAAAATACGAAAAATTATTTTTTGATCAAAATTGGTTCCCTGGCTTGGCCAAGGTCCCCAAAGTTGATTTTTTGCAATTTTATGAATTTTATGGATTGTCTATTAATTTTTTAAAAGAGAAAAGGTGATTAAAATAAAGTGTCCACAATTGCTAAGACTATTAAATCAATGGTCATACTTCGACCTCTGATCTAATTTCCATAGTTCTCACATCCTACTATCAATAACATGTTATCTCTAAGCAGGGTAGTCACTATCAAGGCTTATTAAGAAGATCGGTTTTCAAATCATGCAGCTTCACATACTGTGTAGAAATGAATAAGTGTGTGGCTCCAGTGTCAAAAAATGCATACGCTTTACGTCCATTTAGAAAAAGCGTACCTGAATGACGGTTTGGAAGCCGCAGCTTCCTCCTGGGTTACTGCATATACTCGTCCTTGAGCTGATGGTCTGAGCATTCTTACTAGATTCGTTTGCTTGTGCTTCCAGTCTACTAGCCTATTTGATCCCTCCGACGAGGTCTGCTAAGGTCGCTGTGGTATCATGGTTTAAGTCGGCTGTCCCACTTGGGGAAAATCCCTCCTTATATGTCCATAATCTACTACACTTATAACATTGCCTGCCACTCAAGCATGGTCCTCCCCCATGAAAGCCACCAATAGATTACAAAAGCTATTTCCAGACCCTATTCCTTAGTACTATTGCTTCCGTTTGACCGAGCCTTCCAAGATTAGGCCTTTTGTTCGTGTTAAACCTCGACCTCTCAAATTGTCTAGATTGTTGTCGCGTCCATAGTTTCCTTGAGGGACCGAAAACTATGGTCTTGCCAGTGTCATTGCTTCCATAATCACTCTTCTAGTTCTTCTTCTATCAATAAGGCCTGAGAGCTCATTGTGATCTCGAATATTAAAAGGCACAAGTTGCCTTCTTTTTCTCAGTCTAAAGGCCATTTAAAATCTCTTAGCCCTATCTACTGGATTCTCAACTTGACGCAATGCATACCTAGACAATTCAGAAATTTTGCCTCATATTGGCTGACAATCCTATTACCTTACGTAATTGCATGAACTCAGTCATTTTCTTATCCTTGACACAATCTGGGAGGTTATTAACGGCCTCTACGAATCGATCCCATGCTCCTCGGCCCCTTTTGGGAAAACCATTCCTTTGTGGCTCTCCACCAATGCCTGCATTCCTAAAAGTTGATATTCCATTAAAACAAGTCAATCCACGTCATTACAATTTAATAGACCAAACAACTCCTCCATTTCATCTAATCAACCCTTGGCCTCCTCCGGGTTTCCCATCCTAGTAAACACCTTGGGTGGGTTTAACTTAAGGAATTGTTCCACTAATCCCTGGATGCGGCATTCTCCTATTGCATTATTCGCACCCCCTTGTTGTTGATCTAGCGCTCAAGCAAGGCTCCCATGTTTGCCGGGCCTCCAATATTCCATCTACTCTTGGATCTATGGGACTCTTTTACGAGTCGCGCTTGACCTTGGCATCTTGCGATTCCTCTGTGCACAGATCACTACTCCATTAATTTCCCTTTCATTACCCCTCAATTGCTAGCCTATTAACAATAGATAGCAAGCGATCCATTGTTAAAGTAACATACCATACATTTAGTATGCTACTTACATCCCTAGGAGTGGCTAATATTCCAGTAAAGGTTCGAAACAAACGAGCTACTCATCCATTTATCCAAACCAAACAATCACACCCATAGAAGTTTTTAGGTGAAGTCATGTGTCCTAATTCCTCTAGTCTAGCGCACCTTATACTCAGATAAAACCTAGCTTTGATACCAAAAACCTGAAGCACCCCCACTCTAGGTGCTACCATCAGAACCGTGATGCCAAGTCATCACATCTATCAGTCCTTATTATCAATAATTATTTTCAAGTAGCGGATAATCTCACATGACAATAGAGAGGAGAAATTACAGTGGTTTTAGGGAATTTAATAAACACGTTGGTTTTCAAACTTCGGGGATACGACCTAATAGTTAGATTTGGTCATGAGTTTATTTATGTACAATGGTTGACACAGGTCGATACATAAGGAGACTATCATCTGGGACTACATGGTACCGTAGCCCAGCTACATACGCCTATGTATACTACCAAACCTCTCCTACTCCAAAAGCTAACCAAATGCCCAATCTTCGACAGACTTGCAGACTCCCAAAAAAGGTCACGTCTTCAGCTCGTCCGATCCCACCTAAGCGCCGCTCCGATCGGCCACCTTTGGCCGCCCCCATCACTCAGAGTATCCCCACCATTATCCCCATTGTCCTCGTCAAAAAGCTCACGAGGTAGCGGGCCCTTGCGCTGTCCGTTGATATTAATAAATATCGACACGAACTAGGTTACTATTGGGCCATGCCCATGGCCACATCGACGATTACTATGGCGACAATGCGGGTGAATTCATACCAGGATTCATGCAAAACATAATCCTGTGCTCGAACTCAATGGATAGGCAGGCCGCAATGAGAACTAGGTGTATTGGGATCGAACTCATATCTGACAATCTAAACACAGATACCATTAGTGTAAGTACAACTTAGCAAGAAAATTTGATCACTCTAACATTCGTTCGACTCATTGTACATTCAAATCCATAAACAACCAACTACTCGATTATCGGAATAAAAGCAAATTTCAGACTTTCATACAAGTCACGGTATCATGTAAATATTATGAAATGTATACGAATAGATGCATGATCTCTCATGTGCCCCATGTACCATTTCCATTCCCGAGTCAATTTTCGACTCGCATGACTAGTACATTTTTCCTCATGGCAATTTCCCCATGAGTTTCTCACTCCGAGGCTTCGCGTGGATGCCACAGGTCCACCTGGCACCACCCCAGGGCATCCTGACTCCCACGGGGAATTTAGTTGTTGTGGTCCTCAACCCCATTCACCAATGAAATGCAATGCTCTACAATGCCAGTGTAAATGATTGCCAAAACATGATGTAATAATACATAGGAATACTCCATATGGTAAACGAAACAGCCTAGAAATCTACTTAACTAGGGATGCTATGTAATCGGTTTTGTTTATTCTTCCACACATTTGCTTGAGACTCCTTAACTTGGCTTATCGGGGAGCGGTGCATGATAACGTGACAGATTTTAATGTTCAAGTTCATACATACCAGCAAATAATTCATACCAAAGTTCTATACTAGACGACTTGTTCACCTCTAATTTGCTGCAAGGGCGCTCAAGTTGGTAAGTCTACACGCCGCCTCAAGACTACCTACCATCCCCCTGTGCATTGCCCGAACGACAACCTTTCCTCAACTTATAACATCTATTCCCTAACTCGAAACTTTTGTTCTAACAGCACTGAATTGTGATTGAACCATCTGGCCTCGATCTATCCCTACGTCGATTCCATGAGTCCGAAGGCCTACACTCCCATTCATAGAGTTAGTCGGTGAGTCAACATCTAACCATGTCCATATAGGATCCATGGTTTCATTCGCCCTTCAATCCACATGCCACGCCAGAGACAACGATTATGTCCATGAATAATTCTCAAGCCATGCTAACTACGTACAAAGGAATTTTGAGTTAACGGCGGACATTTACATTGATCCCTATAACTATGCCATCGGATTTTTTGCTCCCAAACCAGCCCTCTACGATTTATTTCACGATGATTACCCCAATTAGATTTCACGCCTGAACAACTTTAACCGCGACATAATAATTCAGCTTGAATCTCATACAATCTCACTTGGTTGGACGAACAATATGGAACGAGAGCGTAGAGAAAGGGAATTACTGCGAGCTATATCCCTAATCCCAATATAAGTTTTCCTCAGCTTGGTCCAGACTAGTTTGATTCCCCACGACGGAAATTTGCACGCGAGTTCCCTCAGTGGGACAGCTCTCATTGAAGCAAACAAGGGTAAGAGAGAGAGAATCACTCGCCTTGTTGTTCTCGGCTATGGTGCGGCTCGGCTCCGGCGGAGTCCTCAGTGTTTGCTGGCGTCGAGGTAACTGGGTTCAGGATTCAACCGAGATCTCTCCGCAATCCTCTTACGATCACAAAGGAGAAAATCCGGGTTGGGGTATTGTTTTTCTGCTTTGATCGAGCGATTTGCACAAGGAGGGTTCCTCATCATGAGGTCTCTTTCACCAAGGCTTGGTTGTCTTTCGTGTGAGAAGTGATATTGCAAGTGTTACCGGTACTTGTATACACCTCACCTGTTAACCATACATGGCGCCACCTGAAGGTTTGTTTGGGTATTAATCTCATCAAATCCATGCCAGTCCCTTCTGTCAATATTACTCCCGAGTAACCATGGTGGAGAATGATCCTTTTCCATATTTTACCTATGACCCCCATTCTGTATGTCCTGGGTCATCTACATATTAGAGGGTTTTTCCTTAGTTCAATTCATTCATGACCATTCGATCTTATATATTTATTATCCGTCACTTCCTACCTTGCTTCGATTGTTCACCCACTTTGATTCCGGTTTACTCGTCCAATCGGCATTAAATATGTGTGAAGAACGCAAGTTCGCAAGTGGGAGCATCGTCAAATTAGTCATCCATTTCCGTCGGTTCTCGATAAAATTCGCGATTCTCTAAGGCATCGCTTATCATGCGTATCATGATTTGAACCTCAAAATGCTATACCGAAAACTGGTCTCCTGTTCTCTTTTTTAAATCTTGTGGAAGCAACTCAAAAGGATCCAATCCTATGAGGTGTTTCCTTCGTCATCCATTGTGAATCCGCCTAATGGTAAGTCAGCTTTCTAATCTATTTCATCATGCTCCCATTGTAGAACTAATTAAAAGTGACCACCCACTTACGCTATCGACTCTTCTCGATGATCTAAGCAGCTATTCTTAGAGGATGCTCATTTAGGAATTGAATACTAACCTCTTACCATCACTTCACTAGTAACTATGTCTTACAATACATAATAATAGACGGTAAACCATTTTCTAGATGCTACATTGCTGGCGCATCGTGTCGGTGTCGGTGCTATATAGTAGATTAAACGGTTTCTCTTTCTTTTCTCCATCAAAGGCTTCTTTTTCTTGTAACTTGTCCTCAACTTGGTGATTTTTTCTTAAGTCATAATCATCCGCCGTCAATCAATTTAATGCAAATGCATGTAATGCCATGTTAAATTATGAGAAAAGAATTGATATGTTGGTAGGATTAAAATGATCCTTGATTTTTATGCAAGATAAATGATTAAAAAGGAAAAATAAAAAATTAGGTGTGAACAGATTTTGTAAACTATTTTTGAAAATGACATCGGTAAGCAAACTTGTAAGGTTTTTGCAAAAGTCTATCTTTGACTTCAAGAAATTTATTTTGAATATAACTTCCTTTTCAAGACCCAAACTTGATTTGTCATTATAAGGAAATGTTGAAGGAATGTTCTCTATGTTTTTGAGCTTTGAGAAAACTTTTTGAAATGTTTGAAATCTCAATTTCAAGGAATCATTTCTTTTAGAATCTCTCGGTCTTCTTTGATGAGAAAATTCTCTTTGTAAGAATTCCATCTTACCTTTTTGAAATATATCTTATTGTTTTAACATCGGAATTTCTTTTCAAAACAGAACCTTTTTAAGAGCAGCCTTGTAATCCTAGCACAGCTCTTCAATAGTCAAAAACTTCAGCTAGAACTTCAGATGACATACTCGATTTCTCATCTCATTCTAAATGTTCCATGAGGCAAATATTGCATAATCTTCATCACGTTTCTTAGTATCACTTAGTCTCTGCTTTTAGAGCCTTTTTGTATTTTATTTTTCCTTTTTCTTTTTCAGTAGAGGATAATAGGCCTGATGTGCCCTGCTTCTTGCAGGGAAAGCACATGAGGTCCTGTTTTCCTCCTTGTAATGAATTGATTGCTTCTGGTCATATGTTTGAAAGATTTCTTGCCTTTAAAGTTTCTCCCCTTTCTAGCCATCTTTTAGACTTTTACCATCAACGCAAGTTCTTCATCGTCTTCTTTTCATCTTCAAAATTAGCATTCATACTCAATTTTAGACTTTAAGGCTTGACTTACTTACCTTTTGTATCTTTCTCTTGTTGGCTCGTTCATGTGTTCGTATCTTGTAGAGTTCCAAAAGTTATCAATGGACAAGGATCTAATTGTTTGGCATTCTTGGATGGACGTCTTGATGTAGTTTTGTTCTTGGGAGTCTCGAAAAATCTTTCGAACTTGCATAGGTTCAAAAATAGGAGCATTTGATGAGCAGGACCACTGGTTAAAACTTGAAATTTGTCAATCATTTCAACAATTGTTTCATCATGCCTTCATCTTAATGCTTCATAATTACTCAGCAGATACTAAGTTAGTCTCCTTGACTCTGTAGTTTCTTGGTATGTGACGTGAAGCCTGTCGCATGTGTCTTTTGATGATCTTTTTTTGCAACACGATTATATATCGGAGTAGATAAGTACAAAAAGAGAGAATGAATAGCTTTAGATCAAATCCTTCTCTTTTTTCCTTTCCATCCCTAAATGGTTTGCAGCAATAATATTATTTTTCGTTCCTAAGGTAGCAGTTGATGTGGTAGTAGGATTTACTCCTTTTGTCACAATATCCATATCAGATTTCTGACTGCCTTGAAGAACATTTCATTTTGTTTCCCAAACATTGTAGTCCTTTCCATCAAGTAAGGAGGCTTGTTGTTGAACTAAGCATCACCTGAACTTGAAAAAATTTTGCTAGAAATGATATATCATTACGTAAAAGCAAAAAGCACTTCCAAATATTGAGCAACCTACTTGATACAATTGATGTATATAGTTGTCACGCCCCAAACCCGGCGGACATGCAACATCCCATCTCTGACAATTTAGCATCGCTGGCTAACACTAGTGACTAGCCCATAACTCGTCGCGGCTAAACGACGACTAACCAAGAGCAACAGCGGAAACACACCACTCCAGAATAACACACATGTGGGATAGAGAGATAGAGAAATTCAAATTTACATAACATAACACAAACGGTAAAAGTTATATACAACCTGGGGAAGACTTTGTGCCTCTAAATCTCAAAACAACCTAAGTTAGATAAGGTCAAAAAAGGGGACAGACCAATCAAAAATCACTGAGTATTCCATGCATCATCGGGACTACTCGTCCTCTAGCAAGGCCACTCTTCCAAATCAGACTACGGATATCGGGAATAATCAAGTCTATGGTTGAGAGTCTGAAATGGCAATTAGCTAAAAATATGTGAGTTGAAACTCAACAAGTATATGCTAGACTCAATTTAGAATGAAGCACATACCTTAGGCCAGAAATTTAAATCATCACGTGCATTTACGACTTCAGATCAAACAGATGCAAATGCAGAGCTCATTGATTCTCCTGAGGTCCCAGTAGCTTCACTAGCTCTTCCGGACCGAACCCACGGAGGCTCATAGTACTTTCGGCCCGCGCACAAGTCATAGACGTCTCAGGTCTGTGGCCTCAACCCGTGTCTAATCACACCGAGTTGCACCCTTGTCTCTCCAGACCATGCCGAGCAATGCTCAGGCGCAAGTGGAATTGACCGTGGCTTTAATTGCACTGCTAGTTTCAGCACCATCCTCATTCACCTCATGCTCCCGATGGCCCTAAACCACTGCCAGCCGTCCTGCACAGTTCTACACACTCTGTCAATGCACATGTCTCATGCCAGTATGCAGATCAATGATGAGCATCACAACTTCTTAATTGGCCCCTCCATAAATACTCATGTAAAGTCAGCTTGCCACATACATTTCCCCAGATTATTCACTAGAGTAAACAATTCACCTCAAAATATATCGAATATAATAACTAGGTACTTCACGTTGCAAAATCTAGCATCCAGAACCGGTTTCCTTTCTAAGTCACCTAGGTTCAAGGCAAGCAATCTGGCGCACATGAAAATGTCTAAAGTCCACAAAAAATTGTCATTTACCCCTATGTCTAACAGCAAATAATTGACATTCGACGTCCAAGAAATAATATTTTCTTCACATAAAATTTTCCTACCAGTCCCTAGCATACTCGACATTTTACGTCAAGTTTAAAATGTTCTCACTCAAATTTCGTATTGGGCTTAGGGCGGCGGACAATCGTGGCTCGACTAACGACGAACTTGGGCGGCAATGGTGACGAGGGAGCTCGGCGATGACAAGATCGAGCACAGACGACGATCGAGCTCGGGCCAACGACGACGTTTGAGCTCGGGCCAGCGGTGATAAGCTTGGGCCAAAGCAAAGATGAGCTCGGGCCACACACGACACGGCCGAATAGCTGGCTGAGGAGCATGGCCGCAACAAAAATCACGTGCATCCAAGGAGAGGATAGAACAGCAGCAATCCAACGTGCAGGCCGAGAAGATGAAGTGCAACGGTAGTAAAAATTTCCAACAATCGGAGGGACCACACAGTAGCAGCAAAAGGATGCGGCTCACGAGCAGTGGCCAAGCTGGAGGTTGAGCACCAAGAAAATGGAGAGCAGAAGTAACAACAAAGAGCAGCCGTGAGCAGTCGAAGCAAGGAGAGGAAGCCAAAGCAAAACAGAAAACTCCAGTAGCTACAGTAGTTCACGGGCAGAGAAGGGTGGAGCCAGCAGCAAACTCAAGTGAAGTTGAGGGAGAAGGAGGTCCCACCGGCGAAGCAAGAACAAGAAATAGAAGCGGCAGATTCGGAGGACAGCAATAACACTGCAACAGCATCAAAATTGCAACAGCAGAGGAAGACGCGCGAAAGCTGTAGTTCAGAGAGAGAGAGACAGCAATTGCAGCAGAGGATTTGAGCAAAAGCAGCAGCGACGAGCAACGGAGGAAGAAGATCCAGCTGCTGAGAGGACTGGAGAAGAGAGCAGAAAATTCCAGCGGCAACAGCAGAAATTAAAGGAGAAGAACGCAGCAGAAAATTCCAACTGAGAGAGTGAACGAAGGGCACAAGCAGTAGCGCAAAAACCAGCTGAAAGGAAATGTCCAAAAAGAAGAACGAAGAAAAGAAAGAAGGAGGAGAGCAGCCATCATTTTGCGTGAAGTGTATGGTGGCTCCTCATCATTTGCGTCACTTGCATGGGAATGAGGCTCACAGATAAGCAAGAAAGAGAAAGGAAAGCAAGGGCATATGGGTTCTGAGGGATAGACTTCGGCCGAAAGAATTAGAGAGGAAAAGTGGGAGTTGGTGAGTCCAATTTCTTAATGTTACTTGTCCTCATGTGGATGAATCTTAGGACGGCACACTAGCACTATCACATAGAGGCGGGTGAATAGGTGGCCTTGAAAAAATTTGACTTCAAATAGAAGAACTAAAAAAAAACAAGTCAAATAAACATTGATTCAGAATCTGAATATCATGCGGTATGGGAATCTGATCGTAATGAGCAATGCTCTATCAAGCGCGAAAGAAAGAGTTTAGAGATAGAGAAATTTGCATAAAGCGATTATAGTGGTTCGGCTTGGATCAAGCCTATGTCAACTCTCCTAGGCTGACAGCCTACTAGATGAATCAAAGAAAGGTTACACATGATTTCACTCTTACACTCGTACAAAACCTCTCAAATATTATAGTGTGTAGCTCTTGAGAGCAAGGATAGAATCTAAATTGATTGATTTTGATCGTACCACAAAGCAACACCACAGATCTCCTTTTACACTCATTCACCCAAAAACTAGCCATTGGATAGGTCTTCGAAGAATCACCCTTCAATTGCTAATTGGATGCCATTAATGTTGATTGAACAAGACTGTATTTAGGGAGATTTGATAACTGTTGGTGTTGAATATGAATCTCTTAGATTCAGCCCCCCATACAACTTAATTTTTGGTTTCCACAAGTAGAGTTCTCCAAATATTGAAGTTGTCTTGTCTTTTGGAAGGTAATTTCCAATCAAAGATATTCTACTAATTTGATGTAGAATAATCTTATTAATCAAAGATTACAAACTCCCATAAATATCTTAGCCATAACAGAATTCAAAAGTATGATTGAATCTACATAACTGATATTCCACTTAATCTAGATAAAACAATTCAACCCATTCAGAATCAATATGTGATGACTTCATCTTGATCTATACACTAATTTGGATTAATATGAGCTTCTCCATTCATGTGTTACACTTGAAATAAAACACTTGGTGTATTTACTAGATTCTATAAGGTATATGAAGTTTTGTCAGAATCAAAATATTCAAAAGGAAGTCTTCCCAACAACATTATCCATTTACAATTGAGATGACCAGTGATGATATAGTATTATCCACGTATGTGATATCTGAATTATCCTATATTATAAATACATTAATCATAAAGATATTTTAGTAAATTTTATGCTTTTAAAATACCAATGAGATTCCTAAAATGTCTTTTGAGCTATGGAGTGCGCTCAAAGCCAATATCGACTATTCATTTTCTCATGTGACTAGCACTTAAAATTCCTACAGGGTGGTTATAAAAAAAATGATTATTCAATGTGAGAAGATTAATTTCTTGTTCATTAGTCTCTCTAAGTTATTTAGTAGTTCCAAAACCATTTTCTGGTCAACCGGTGATTAAACCTAGCACCAGACATTTTAATTAAATCATTAGAAGATAAATCGTCGTCACAGAACTTATGTATTTAAATTCTTCTAATGACAAAGTCATTACATTAAAATGACATTACCGAATTCTACATCATCCATGACATCAGAATACATAAAATCAAACGTGCAGTCAATCCAAATCCACGGGTCCCGTAGAGCACTGAACAAGGTGATATGGTGGTGGTATCTCGCAAAACGGCGAACGTGTCTGTAGGTGGTGTGGCCCCTAGCTCAGTGTCTGGGTCTCCGAATTGAGTAGGTGGTATAACCAACTCTGGAGGGTCAACCTATAGTTCTCTTCTTCTTGCACATAGGGGTCTAGAAGATTCAGCCTCTATCGAAGGAAGGATGGAGGCAACTCCTCTTTCATCCTTTTTTGCTCTCCCCCGTTTCCGGCATAGACTCATGAATAGGCATAGAAATAATCGAAGGCTGACCTATGGGTTCCTTCGGGGCCGAAGTGCACAACGAAGTGCTGGGAAATGCTGCTGGTATCACATGAGTGCTGACACTAAGTCGTGTGGCCCTGGCTCAGTGTTTGGGTCTCTGAATTGAGCAGGTGGTATGGCCCTTCCTTCGTTCCTTGAAATTGATATAGCAGCTTTAATGATGTAGTCGGCGAAGAACTGAAAAAGGCGACAATTGTACTCGAGCCGAACAAACATGGCAATGTAAAGACCCAAGATAACGAAGAGGCCAGTGATTCCAATGATTAAGGCAACAACAGCAATCCAAGTCCGTTTGCTTATGGTCACGTAGACCCCCGCCAAGAAGGCCATGGACATTGTGGCAAGAGCTATAAGCAGCGTTCGCCTTGCATTTGTAATGGCACGATACACCGCATGCGCATCATTGATTCGCGTCCAAAGAAGGATCACAACTGTAATTATTGAGCTGTACATGGCGATGGTGTTGCAGATCATGAAGACGTCATACATGGGTTTGTCCAGCAACATAGCGATCCCCGCATCTGGTTTAGAGCCATTATATCCTCCAGGTACAGAAAAGCCAGCGGCGAATGTCATCGCAGCAACGAGCGTTGCCACGACCATACGGGTTTCGGCCGCGGCCTTTAGTCTATCCAAATCCAAAGGTTTCATATCTCTCCCTGGGTCCAAGCCTTCTGGCTCGCAAATTGCTCTGCCTTTGCTTCTGGGTACTTTAGCAGATGCTAAGATTATTCGTGTTAAGCTCTGGTTCGGCGTAATAGGAAAAGGGGCATTATTATCCATGAAGGTGGACAAACAATTAAACATAAAGAATTAAAAAAAAAAAAATCTTGTCATGTGATGCGCAGACTTCCAAAGGATTTACGTTAAGTCGGAGCAAGACGGAATACATGAAGTGTGAGTTCGCAACGACAAGAGGAGATGATCAAGAAAATGTGGCTATGCTTGGACAGGAGGTACCTAAGAAAGATGCTTTCAGATACTTGGGATCAATTTTGCAAAAGAGGGGAGAGATTGACGAGGATGTTAGCCATAGAATCAAAGCAGGCTGGATGAAATGGCGCAGTGCATCCGGATTTTTGTGTGATCGCAAAATCCCTCTTAGGTTAAAGGGAAAATTTTATAGAACAGCAATAAGACCTGCAATGCTATACGGAGCTGAATGTTGGCCGGTACAAAAGCAAAGCGGAAATTAGAATGTTAAGGTGGATGTGTGGTCATACAAGGATGGATAAGATAAAAAATGACGATATTCGACGAAAAGTTGGAATAGCTCCAGTGGCAGAGAAGATGAGAGAACATAGATTGAGATGGTTTTGGACATATTCTTCGTAGACCCTTAGATGCTCCGATACGAACAGAAGTGTGTTACCGAGAAAACGATCTGAAGAAAGGACGAGGTCGGCCGAAACTTACTTGGGGAAGGTGGTGAAACAAGATTTAATAGAGTGGGAAATAGATTGGCGCATGGTCTGCCTTAGGACGGAGTGGAGGAAAGCTATCCGCATTGTAGAAGGGGGGATTTCCTATGTCCAGAGTGCCCTGTTTAGTACTTTCTATTTATTTATATGTTTGTTTATTTATTTATTTATTTATTTTTGGATAGCCATATTTTTACTTTTTATTTTTTATTCTTATTTTTATTTCTTAAATTTTATATTTTTATTGTTACTTTATTTTTATTTTTATATTTTTACTTTTATTTTAGTATATTTTAAACTTTTCACTTTGGGTTCATCGACCGCTGACCCCAACTGGTTTGGGATAAAGGTGATGTTGATGTTGATGTTGATGATGTGATGCGCAGACTTCCAAATGCAGTATTTTCCGCCAGGTAACTTGCGGGGAAGTTCAATGGGTCAAAATAAACTGTAATTCCTTTCGTTTCTCACAGGAAGCAAGTAGCTACAACAACAGTAGAAAACAAAAGTAGATAACTGGTTAATTCGTTTTGTGGAGATCAGTACCTGGTGAAGTGGAGCATCAGCTTCTTTGAGTTGCTCATCTACAATGTCGAGCGCCGTCAAGTTCTGGTTGTTTTCAAGCTTCAGATCGACTCTTTTGTCCCGGGTGAGAGAGAAAAGAACCTCCGGTCGCCACTCCAAAGTGGCGACATGCAGAGGTGTGTTTCCATCCTCATCTTTTGCATTTATAAGCTTCTTGTGCTCGGCCTCCCCAAGTATGTGCTTCACGGCGTCCCCGAGTATGTGCTTCACTACCTTGGCCATTCCATATTTTGCCGCAACGTGAAGTATATTTTGCCCTTTCTCAAGGTAAGCATCTCTTCTGGATATGGCCAATGTCCCAGCAGCTCGTTGATTGTTTCACGGTGACCCATCTTACACGCAACATGGACAGGAAGATATCCCTCTGAGTCCCACTCAAAAGCACTCAAACTGAACTGTTCAACCAAGAATTTAACTCCGTCGACGTAATTCACGTATGCTGCTAGATGGAGGGGAGTGCCATTTCTAGCGTCTCTTAAATTAAATAGCTTTTTCTCCCGCTTCAACATCTCTTTCATCATTTCTTCATGATTAGAGAGCAAAAAAACGAATGGATTAGTGTCTTGCTCAGTCAGGACAAAGGTATAGTAACTTTACCTTCTAATTGATGTATTTTTCTTTAAAAAAAAAAAAGGGGCAGCCCGGTGCACGAAGCATCCCCGCGAGGCGAGGGTCCGAGGAAGGGCCCACCACAAGGGTGAAAGGAGGCAAGCCTTACCCTGCATTTGCAAGGGGCCGCGTCCTAGGCTCGAACCCGTGACCTCCAGGTCACACGGTAACACCTTAACCAGATGCGCCAAGGCTCCCCTTCTATGTATTTTTCTTAAAATGAAAAAAAAAAAGGACGTTTCATCGAATCTAAACTTTTGATGGATAATTTCAGTATACACATTTGAGAATGCTTCAAAGCATAGAGACATCCCTTTCCAAGTAGTTTACCACATTGGAGTAACGAAGACCAGCCATAACATGAATCTCTTCCTGTTTACCAAAAGGTCCTCTAGTTGTATCCGATCTGTCTTATAGTTTTGGACCAAAATGTTATTGCAAAATTTCAATAATTGATGCAGGCTGGCTTTAGAAAAAGGCTAAACCATTCTAGTCTAGCAGAAGAAGTAAAAATGTGAGGAGCTGCTTTATGATTGAGACTTACAGCTTCAAAGGCTGGTACGGATCCAAAGTGGACACAAGTAAGAATCGTAAGTAGAATCACTAACCTGATCTTTGGTGCATCACGGCTCCGTGAACCGGCGACATGCCTTGGACTTCATACTCCACTGGCTTAAAAGGCGGCATGCCTTGGGCTTCATGCTTATCCACAGCGGGCATCAAAAGCTCGAGAATCTCTTTATTCCCCGTCTCGACTGCCAAGTACAGCGGGCACTTGCTCTCCTTGTTCTTCTTGTACACCACCGATCTTGGGAAAGATTTCAGGAGCAGACTGGTCAACTGGCAGTTACCATTCTTCACAGCCTCATGCAAAGCCGTGTTCTCCATGTCATTCGACGGGGCCAGAGTCATGAAGCAGTGGTCGCCTATGAGGAGCTTGGCCATGTCGATCCTGCCAGCTCTTGCCGCGACGTGGAGCGGGGTGTCCCCACGGTTGTTCTTACAGAGCCCCACATTATCGTCGACCTCGAGGAGGGCTCGGAGGATGTCGGCCTTCTCGATGCTTGCTGCGACGTGGACCAGCGAGGTGAACAACGAGATCCCACTAGGTCCCTGCATTTCGAAAATGTCAGACAAAGAGACACTCTTTTCAGCGCAGTATTTTTTCGAGGCTGCAATGAAACGCGTCGACGTCCCCTTCTTTTATGGCGGTGCGTAGCAGCAGATCCACCCGAAATATGGATGTACGTGGCAGCAGATCCACTCCAAACTTGGATTTTGCTTCGTGGTATTGTCCGTTCACCGACTCTAGTGCTTTCAATCTGGCCTTTCTCCGCTCCCAGATTTCATCGTCGATTGGTATGCTGGCGTGATCGTGAGCCATCTCTGGACTCTGAAATTCGTGGATCCTCTCCTCCAAAGTTCGATGATAGTTTGGTTGAACTCGTTTGCCATGGGGCTCTTCTCTCCAAGATTTATAGCACAGCCAACAACTTGGAGATTTTTGAGCAATTTAATTCTTCGTAAAGACATATCTTTCGCGCGAGAAGACTTCAACCACCAAATTCATTTTCAAGCATCGTACTGCATTTATGTCAACCCCATCGTCGGTGCATTTTTACTGACAACATTGTCGGTGCACAAGGCGCTAATCTAAATCTTAGTCGATTTGGAAAAACATATCTGATTCGAGCATAACTAAACTACTTGGCTAGCAGCGGCAGAGCTAAGATTGGTTTTTTGTTAGGTCACTAAGGAAAATGCATTCTTTTTTTGAACAAGAAAGCTTATACAGGATTCTGAAGCTTTGATCCCCAATCTAAAATTTGTAAAATATCGCTATTTTATAATGTAAACCTTAAATATAAATTTGATCCACAATCTTCGTTTTTGTTGAATATATCTCACAATTTTTATCATGCTCAAGCTGATTTATAACATAGCTAGTTACCAAATCGTACAAATTGTCCAAAACTAACTAAGAAAATATCCTAAATTCAGTTCACACACAGGAGTTATGCGCAAATTATATGCACGTAAGTGTCAATAAACAAAATTTACATAACAATCTAGGTCATAACTCTTACACGTGATTGGACTAGATCAGACGACACAACTTCACAATTGAAATAAGTCGCCCAAAACTAACTAAAAAGGAGTCTAGTTTTGTTAACGAGTGATTTCGAAAAATTGGTCAAATATAAATAATAAAACATGTTCATTTTTAATGCATTAAGTATACATTTAAGTATCATTATACCTACTACGAAGAGAGTAGTAGTGCATGATAAATCTAGTATATTTTCATAGTGTCGTTGTGCTTAATATATGTCTCCAGGCGCTCAAGATGTTATTTTAAAAATATCTTCAAAATTGTCTCTATTCAAAGTTTTAAAAGGTAAATCAATACTAATGAGAATCAAAATTAACAGTCATGGAAACATGGAAATTTTGGAGTACTAAAATTTCAAGTTTCATTGGTTTGTTTTTAGGAAAAAATTACCGAAATTCCTTAATCCTATTGACTTTTACACAATTTCTAGTCTTCAATCATTGTTTAATTGTGCTCAATTGAATTCTAACCTTTTTTTAGTTTTTTCATATTGATTGATCCGTCAATTTTAGTCATAAATAACGGCCGTCGGATCTAGCCAAACACATATGTAGTTGCTGATTGGCTCCTGACATGGACCATTCTTAATCAATTATTTTGTATTGTGTTTTTTAATGTTTGTTCCTTTTATTGTCTTTTTACTTCCCTTCTTCCTCTCAGTTGGTTGTTGAGTATCAACTAATGATGAACGATCTGGCCAGAGATGAGGCCCTTAGCCGAGACTCGACCTTGCAACGCCGGGATAGGTGTGGCACGCCATGGTGGCCAAGGCTCGCCTTACCTATCATGGTCAGGGCTAGAGGAGATATGGGTCAAGGTAAACCAATGATTAGAGACCAAGCAAATTAGAAAAAAGGATATACTAAAAGATAAAAATTAAAAATAAAAAAATTACAAATGTATATTCTAAATTGTTCTGTCGGCATCTAATCATGCCTCGTAGGGGTTGACATCCATGTCAATGATTTTCTTCTAAAGTTTGTCAGATAAAACTCAATTGGCGAAAAATATGTGAAAAATTTAGGAATCTCAATTGATACAATTAAAAGATTATGACTGAACTGACAAAAATATAATAATTTTTAGGACTTGTTGGACAATTTCCCCATGGGAGGAGGGATAAGTAAGAAGAATAGTTGTCCCATGCAATAAGTTTAGGGAATTGATGATTGAACTAGCTAGATAAGACAACACAAATTGCCACACTTGACATCAGTCGCCCAAAACTAAACCATATAAGAGCGTCTAGTTATTTGTTAACTAGTGATTTTGAAATAGTGGTTAGATATACATGATAAGAAATGTTCATTTTTAATGTCATTGACTAACATAATGCGAGAGAAGTATGTGCATAGAAATCTATGGTGCGTACATAAGTTGTAGTTGCGTATGTTATTTATTCGCGGCACTATTAACAAGAGTTATTCGAAAAGATCCTTCAATAAAGATCAAGTGAATGTTGTTACTGTCAATTCGATATATAATGAGACGCAAAATCAGAGTCATCGCGAAAATCACATTAAGATACTAAAATATAAATTTTTATTTAGGTTGAATTTGATCAAAGTAGTTTGAATATGATCGAAGTGTGGTTTCTAAGTGTTTACCTTTTTCATTGCAGTGTGGTTTTCAAATCTTTTTAGCAAGTCTCAATTTTGTGGTTCCAAAAATTCAATATGGGGTATAGAAAAAAAAAATGAGCACCATCTAAACTAAAAAATGATGAATATTTTAGATAATAAGTAAAAGATCTGCAATTTCTAGTGGGGTCAATTTCCCCTCTCCTTATAAAGTGGTCTGCAGCCAATGTAACTATAGGACCATTTGTTTGTGAAATTGAATTATTCAAAAAAAAATTTCCTAATAATGATTCACCCCCCCCCCCCCCACCCCCCTTATTATGCTTCTATAAAAATGATAATGAACGAAATTTTTTTTTCCTCATTTAAGTTAATGTTGAGACATAAACATTGTCATACTACAACACTTTTAATTCGGTATTATTTTACACCGCCCCAAATAAGGTTGAGGGAAAATATTTATCGATATCATTATTTCCTTTTAAACATATGGAGCCTAAATAAAAGAAAATTACAGTGCAAAACCAAAAATAAAGCGTTTAATTGAAAATGAAAAATAGGACAAACTGGAGCTGAATAAATCATCAATAAACTA
>JAGVVM010006314.1:0-28149 GCA_019149425.1 Psidium friedrichsthalianum
GGGAGGGAACCGAGATGGATCCAGAGGCATCCAGATTGAATACAAGCCTATGTGCATCATGCCATGCTGTCTTGATTGAATAACGCTCCTACGCTGTCTTGACTGGAAAATTCAGTGAGCGCCACCTGTCCCAAGACGTATAGGCGCACAAACCGAT
Source organism: Psidium friedrichsthalianum (assembly GCA_019149425.1). Lineage (NCBI taxonomy): Eukaryota > Viridiplantae > Streptophyta > Magnoliopsida > Myrtales > Myrtaceae > Psidium > Psidium friedrichsthalianum. The sequence goes on from JAGVVM010006314.1 coordinate 158, forward strand.
ACTTCTGGGGGACAGGACACGTCTAAGGTATTTGAATGTTTGGTGCGGACAAACCCGTGATATTATGCACTCGACGGACCATCTCATGATCGGAAGCTGTGTGATCGACTCCGAGACCCACGAGAAAGACAGAGATGGATGGTGTCCATGGAGAGAGCGTTGGTGGTGGTGGAAGACTTATGACTAGTTTCGAGAAGGAGAAGGAGAAGGAGAAGGAGAAAGGGAAGAAGCGGAAGAGAGGGCACGCAGTGTGTCTCCCAAGCCCAGCTCCAAGCCTCATCAGCGTGATGCTGAAGCTAGCCAAGCTCCTCCACCAATGTGCAGGCTTTCGCATCACCTTCGTTGACACCGAGTTCAACCATGCACACTTGCTCAGCTCTCAACCTTCTTTCTTCTCCACCGGTCTTGTTGATTTCCAATTCGTCACCATCCCAGATGGCCTCCGCCTCCCTCCGATCCAGATGCGAACCACGACGTGCCCGAGCTCTGCGAAGCCACTCGGACCTTCATGCCTCTTCCCTTCTCTCGCCTCATCGCCGCTCTCCTCGAAACATCATCGGATGAGCCCAAAGGCGTTTCTTGCATCCTCTGTGACGGTTTCATGTCGTTCGCCGCCACTCCTGCGGCTCGGCAGTTTAACGTCCCTCTCCTTTTCTTCTGGCCCGTCTCCGCTTCTTCGTTCTTGGCCCCCAAACACTATCGCGCTGTCAAGGACAAGCTGCGTCATCTCGCACCCCTAAAGGTGAGTGATACTCTCGTATTTCAAGTTGCGCGAATTCAATCTCTCCATACATGAAATGGATTTGTGGTATACCGCCACAAAACCTTGTTGTGCGTTCAAGTATATAAGTTTCGTCTGCTTAATTACAACAACTTATGGACCCATATTATTACTGGAGGAACTATACTTGTTTGAATAAGGTTGGACATACTAAAAGACCCATATTCTCCCATGCCAGTAAGTGAGAGAACTGTTTTATCCCATTCAATGGTTGAAATAGCGCTTGATATTTCCCCATGAATTAGGTACTTCAAAGTTAGAAGACTTACCCCTTCCTATAGCAATAGTTACATCTATAGTCCATATTTTAAAAAGTTACCATTTACATCATCCAAACGTTTGATTAGGTCCTTAATTTTCTATTCAGTAATGATTAGTTTACTTATCCTTTTAATTATCATCAATCACGCTTCTTCAATCGTATTCTTGGTTTGGAACAGCATCAAAAGTGGAAGCTAATCCCCTCGGTGCAAATGTGCGTTCGATTGCTAATCTCATTCACTCAAAGTATGGCCATATTATTAGAAAAGTGCTTTGAGAGTATTGCAATATTATTTCTTGAATGGTTTTATTCTTTTCTATGAATAATCCTAATGCCTGTATAAGTATTTTGGTGCATATAGTAGGAGTCCATTGAGATGTTGACAAGTGGCGCTCTCATTGTGGGACACGTCTTCTACCTTTTACAAAGCTTAGAAGTAACGGCACTCCGAAATTGGGAAAAATATACCTTAGCTCATCATGAAGTCCTAACAAAATTTAGAGAACTCAAAATTTAGAATGCGGAAACTTTTAGGAGTTTCACCTCATAGAGCAAAACAAGGTATGGAGAATAAAGGTAAGATATGCATTACGTAAGACTGAGTTTTCACGAGAAAAGAGAGAAAACATTGTACAACATTTCATGAGGATGATTGTAAATGGATGCGATAAAAAGATAGAGAAAATCCAAGGTAAAAGAGGGGGAAAAAAAATCTGCAGTCAAGCACCGACATTAATACCAAGAACGAGATGAAAGAGTTGCTAAAAAGAAATGATGGGAAGGAATATTGAATAATTGACTAGAGAAATCATCTGGCAATGTGTTGACCATTGCACTCATTGGTGCCATTCATATCTAACTGTGAACCTTTTAACGAGAATTGCATCTTTTGAGTACAGTCTCTACCAATGGCTAGCGTCCATAAAATCATATTACAACGGAAGATATATCTCATTTGAGTGAACAAAACTCAAAATAATCACGTTTTGTTTCCTATCTTGATAGCATCTTTGTTTTTATTTGATTAATGTGAAGGGAGCTGTATCTAAAGCTTTCCATACCGCATAAAAGAAATATATTCTTCATGCATGCAAATGCTAGCTCTTTTGAAGCAAATACTTTCTTGGATATGGTCATTGATTGGGTTCCGGGCATGAAGTGCACGAGGGTGCATGATCTCCCAAACTCCTTCCGCACCAAGGATGGTGACGATGATTTCCTGCTTAACTTTGTCCTAGACGTGGTTCATAATACTACCAATCGAAATCCCACTCCTCCCATGATCTTCCATTCCTTTGAAGCCCTGGAGCAAGATGCTCTCGACGCGCTTTCATCCGTTTCCACTCACATCTACGCTATCGGCCCACTCCACCTCCTCAATCAAGTGGTAGATGTTGACGATCTAAAGCAAATCAAGGGCCACCAGTGGAAGGAGAACACGGAGTGCCTTGAGTGGCTCGATTCCAAGGAACCCAAATCAGTGATGTATGTGAATTTCGGGAGCATTGCGTTCTTGACCCAAGAACAGCTGGTGGAGTTCGCAATGGGACTTGCCAATTAGTAAGCAATGTGGATAGTTAGCCCGGACCTCGTGAGTCAAGGAGACCGTACTAGCGTGAATGCCATTCTTCCTTTTGAGTTTCTCGTAGAAACCGAAACCAAGGGGAGAGGTTTCATCTCAGGATGGTGCCCACAAGAGGAAGTGCTCAAACACCTTTCGATCGGAGGGTTCTTGACTCACTGCGGGTGGAACTCGATACTGGAGAGCCTGTCAGCCGGAGTCCCCATGCTTTGTTGGCCATGCTTTGGGGACCAGAAGGGCAACTGCAGGTGCGTATGCAGCGAGTGGGAGATGGGTTTGGAGATTGGATGTGAGGTGAAGAGAGATGATGTGAAGCTGATCTCAGACGATGGAGATGATGATGAGATGGGGAAGAAGTTGAAGAAGAGGGCCATGGAGTGGAAGAAGATGGCACATGAGGCTGCTCTTGGCTCTTCCACTTTGGATTTTAACAAGCTAGTGAATTACCTTTCTTCTATCCAAAATTAATGATGAATACTCTTATATGCGGAGAATTCGGATGGGGCTCAAGCCACGACGTAAGGATGTATTAGTTATAATCCCTTCTAAATGATCATTCTTGAGGATGACATGCATGAGTTCGGTACTGTAGTTATTGTACTGATATATATATATATATATATATATATATAATATATATATATATATATATCATGAATCTAAATCTTAAATCTCTGGATCATGAATCGAGAATTCGAATTGAATAGTAAGGTTCAATCAAGCACCCAAAATTAGTTTCTTTGTGTCATTAGCATTTATAAGTTGTGTGAACAGTACTGCAAAATATTATATTTGAGTAAATTATCCATAAAATAAAGTAATCTTAATTTCAAGCAGGTGATAATTCCTACGAATAAGAACATATAATTTCACATTTTGTTATTAACATTAGGATTAGGCTCAAATATAAGCCACAACTATTTATATGCCTTTTCTTTTATTTTTACTTTGTGAAGTCTAAAACTTTACTTTTAATTATTGTATAACCATCAAAATATAGCATCCTCACAAAAAGACAAAATTTACATTATTGGACGAGTTTAGGTTGCTTGAATAGATAGATATTTAGGATGCGCATGATAATACTCTTGAAGCAAACTTTCTATTTTAAATGTGCTTTTGGAGTAAAATCCGTTTGATAACGTAATTTCTGAAACAGAAATTTGTTTGGTTCGTAATTATATATTTCTACTTCTAAAATAATTTTTTACTTCAGAAGCTGTTTTGAGGGAACTTTTGATAAGTAACAAAAAGTTACTTCTTGTCATCAAAAGTCTTTTTTTTTCTTTTTAGCCATCCCTTTTCATATTTTGTCTCTCTCTTTGCTTGTCAGTCTCAACTTGACCTGGTCCGGATAATTCTTTTAACGATAAAAAAATTTCAAAAAAAATAATAATAAATGATTAAAAAAATGGAAAATTCATAAAAAAAAAAATCTAAAAAAATCCTTAAAAATTCCCAAAAATTCAAAAAAATCTCAAATTTAAGAAATGGTCCATTTAATTGGCCAGTCTTATTTTGATGACTTTACCCTCTCTTTCTTAAAAAATGACATTTATTGCCCTTATGGGCATTGTCAAGCAAAATTTCAAAAAATCACAGAAAATGGGAAATAGTCAAATCTAATTGACAAACCTGTTTTTTTGTGATTTTCACTTCTAATTTTTCTCAAAACGACGATTTTTTTCCTCCTATAGGCAAATCATTCTAAAAATTCAGAAAGATTTTAGAAAATCTTAAAAATTGAAAAATGGACACATTCAACTAACCAACCCTATTTATGATGATTTTAATTTCAAATATTTTCAAAATGATAATTTTTTCCTTTAGACAAGTTGTTTCCAAATGTCCTCAACTTCTTCCAAATTCCAAACACCCGTTCTCTAAGCTTTTTGGGCTTCATTAGGGATGCCATATTTTAATTTGATGCATTTTATTCGCAAGTTCCTGATTTCTTAATTTGGTCACCTATCTTTATTGATTATGATTATAGGTTAGATATTCCTATCTAGATGAACTTTTAGATTTTGTCTCTCTCTCTTCGCTTGTCTAGTTTAGTCCAACAATGGGTGCAGTTACTCCAAAACACCCTTCTCTCATTCGATGGAGCTTGTGATCTCGTGCCTTTTTTTTTGTTTTAAATTCAGGAAAACTAAAGCTAGATTGAAAAGATAAAGATGATTACATCTCAGTTTTTGCTTTTTATCTTTCTGCCTAGAGATGCTTGCATGCCAAAATAAGCTCATCATTATTATAGTTTTATGTCCCAAGTTCTCATTAATAGGGATCTTAGAGTACATATAGCTACCGTAGATTTGTGCTTCTAGAGACAATTTAGACGCGAAAAAGGTTCATATATTATGCCTAATGCAATATAAACCATGCCAAAGGCACATGAGAGGAAGCACCATAACTACTTGTGCTTTTAACGTTGATATATGAGCTTGGCCATTGTATTCATTAATACAATTTTTTTCATAATTTGGTCCACATTTACATAAATAAATAAATGATGAATTATACATAAATCTGTTAGTATTTGCATTTAATTTTTCTTGAATAACATGCATTTTAAGTTAGAATTAATAATTTTTCATAAAATATTTTGTATTAATAATGTTCTAGAAGTAGAAAGTTTCAATCATTACTAAACGAATTTTTGTTCAAAAAATAGAAATTTTGTTATGTTATTAAACGCCTTTCTCTGATCAGAAATTAACTTATGAAACAGAAGTAGAAAAATAAACTTCTAGCCAGAAATTGATTTCTAAAGCAAAAGTGTTACCGTGGGACCTTGGTGCCTCTTCATGCTGTCACCGATAAAACTTTATTACGACTCTTCTACCAAACGAGTTTCCTGCTCTCTGGATTCAGATCCGCTAATTCGTTCCCACTAGCTAACAAAAGAGTGTGGCACGTACAAGACCTAGTTGTAAGTAGTGTCCATCAGTTCCCTCTGCTGCTCACAATTCACCATCCCGGAGCTCTGCAAACGTCCGGTAAGGCCCTTGCTCAGAGATGTAATCTTCTCCAAGGTATCCTCTGCTCTGCGGGATCTTGTCAATCTTCCTCGATTCTTCCTCCGTCAATTCCCAGTCGAAAATCTTGAGGTTCTCTTTCATCCTCTCCTTGTTGAAGCTCTTGGCGAGTACACAAACTCCTTGTTCATATGCCCATCTGAGGCAAATCTGTTGTCACCACCAAACATGCATCAGTTACATCCCAATGCTCTTCTTGCTCCTCCACGAGTCTAGGTTCGAGGTTACATCTTTACGATTGGTCATAAAAGACTCCAAGAATAAGAAGCATCTGACCTGGGCAACAGTTTTCCCTTTGGCCCTAGCGATCTCCTTCAGCTGCTCACACTCCATCACCTTATTGCTTCCTCCATTGCTTACTAACGCTCCTAAAACAGAGTAAGCAGTCAGCAGAACCCCATTGGCCTCGCAGAACTCCCGAAGCTTCTTTTGCTGCCACAATGGATTGAACTCGACCTTCAAGATTTTAACACGTTTGGTCAAAATCAATCCAATTAACTCGGAAAAATCCTCATTCAAAAGTCTTTTGGAGAAAAGCATGATACCCTGAATCAATGGTGTGTTCAACTGTTTTGACATGGGATTATTCTATCTATATTGCATATTAACATTCAAGATTTTCACTCTGAAGGCATAGCATCTTCACTTTTTTCATCATCAAAATTTACACGTGACAGGCATCAAATGAAACTCGGAAAAATCCTAATTCAAAAGTCTGTTGGAGAAAAGCATGATACCCTGAATCAATGGTTGTGCTCAACTGTTTAGACATGGGATTAATCTATCTATATTGCATACTAACATTCAAGATTTTCACTCTGAAGGCATAGCATCTTCACCTTTTTCATCATCAAAATTTAGACGTGACAGGCATCAAATGAATGGGGTCAGTTCTTTCATATAACTTCTTCATCTTGTGAAGAAGCTCACCTGGTTGACTTCAGGGGGTATCTGTGCATTGGCCAGGATGAAAGAGAGCTTTTTACAAGAGAAATTGCTGACCCCAATGCTTCTTGTGAGTCCTTTTCTCTGTCACTCCTCCATGTCTGCCCAAACAGCCTTGAAGTCCATGGGCATGAAATGTTCTTTCTTCATTGGGAACTCGTAGGTTCTGGGTTTTGTACTCACGGGCCAGTGGATGAGATAGAGATCTATGTAATCCAACTTGATATTTCTGATGAGAATATTCCAAACTAGAGGCTGTCAGAAAACTTTTGATAAGGACAGGTTGTCATAAGATTATCTGCCATATCACAGTTATAGTTCCAACAAGTTGAGCGTTCATATGACAAAAAATGACCAGGTTTACAAGATTATCTGAGAAAAGAGATATTTACTTGAGACTCTTCTTGAGCGCTGGTAGGACAAGCCCAGGATGAGCATCGCTGCACCAGAGCTTGGTGGTGATGAAGAGATCTTCTCTTGATTTGATCATCCCCTGCGAGACCGCTTCAGCGATGGCATCTCCAATTGGCTCCTCTGTGTAGTAGAGAGTTGCAGTGTCAAAATGTCTGTAACCCAGCTTAATTGCTTCAAGAAATGCAGCCTTCGCGACTTCATGATCCACTTTCGGAAAGGCTGCCGTGCCGAATCCCAAGAGTGGGATTTTCCGGCCACTGGGCTTCAATACCGCTACCGGAAAGCTAGGTACAGTATGGTCAGATCTGTTTTGCATCCTGGGTTGTGCAGAAGATAGCAGATGATGTATTTGAGACCGAGTGTAAGGGGGCAACCACTCACATGAAAGAAAAAGTCTTGGTCTGTGTGTCAAAGCTTATACTATACTATATGATGCTAGGCATAAAATAAGAACTTCATACTAAAAAACTGAGGTGCTACAGTGAGTGGATTGGAGAGGAGGAGAAAGGAAGTTAAAAGTTATTTTTGGTGAGACTCCTTGATTTAAAAAACTCAAAGACACACGTATCGGGAGAAGGAATTCAGAGAAAGTTGCTCACGTATTGTCTTCATTTGTTCTTCTCTACCAATAGTGCAGATACCGCATCTGAGCTTCATGCAAAACCCTTAGAAAGATTATTTTAAGTTTATTGATGTACTTATAAGCTCATGCCAGATTTTGAAGCCAATTCCACAGATGCATTTATTTGTTGAGCTGTATTAATCAACAGCTATGGAGGATTAACAATAAAACTGCCAAAAAAATTCGACTGCGAGGATACTATTTGATCAATTAAGTTAGGATCAGATGTAACAGTGCTGCTACGAAATACTGCAGACAACCCGGTTCTTCGCTCAAGAACTGCATAAAGTCTGCCTAAAAAGTTTTTGGGGGGGAAGAAAAAAAACTTTTTAGGCAGACTTTATGCAGTTCTTGAGCGAAGAACCGGGTTGTCTGCAGTATTTCGTAGCAGCACTGTTACATCTGATCCTAACTTAATTGATCAAATAGTATCCTCGCAGTCGAATTTTTTTGGCAGTTTTATTGTTAATCCTCCATAGCTGTTGATTAATACAGCTCAACAAAATAAATGCATCTGTGGAATTGGCTTCAAAATCTGGCATGAGCTTATAAGTACATCAATAAACTTAAAATAATCTTCTAAGGGTTTTGCATGAAGCTCAGATGCGGTATCTGCACTATTGGTAGAGAAGAACAAATGAAGACAATACGTGAGCAACTTTCTCTGAATTCCTTCTCCCGATACGTGTGTCTTTGAGTTTTTTAAATCAAGGAGTCTCACCAAAAATAACTTTTAACTTCCTTTCTCCTCCTCTCCAATCCACTCACTGTAGCACCTCAGTTTTTTAGTATGAAGTTCTTATTTTATGCCTAGCATCATATAGTATAGTATAAGCTTTGACACACAGACCAAGACTTTTTCTTTCATGTGAGTGGTTGCCCCCTTACACTCGGTCTCAAATACATCATCTGCTATCTTCTGCACAACCCAGGATGCAAAACAGATCTGACCATACTGTACCTAGCTTTCCGGTAGCGGTATTGAAGCCCAGTGGCCGGAAAATCCCACTCTTGGGATTCGGCACGGCAGCCTTTCCGAAAGTGGATCATGAAGTCGCGAAGGCTGCATTTCTTGAAGCAATTAAGCTGGGTTACAGACATTTTGACACTGCAACTCTCTACTACACAGAGGAGCCAATTGGAGATGCCATCGCTGAAGCGGTCTCGCAGGGGATGATCAAATCAAGAGAAGATCTCTTCATCACCACCAAGCTCTGGTGCAGCGATGCTCATCTGGGCTTGTCCTACCAGCGCTCAAGAAGAGTCTCAAGTAAATATCTCTTTTCTCAGATAATCTTGTAAACCTGGTCATTTTTTGTCATATGAACGCTCAACTTGTTGGAACTATAACTGTGATATGGCAGATAATCTTATGACAACCTGTCCTTATCAAAAGTTTTCTGACAGCCTCTAGTTTGGGAATATTCTCATCAGAAATATCAAGTTGGATTACATAGATCTCTATCTCATCCACTGGCCCGTGAGTACAAAACCCAGAACCTACGAGTTCCCAATGAAGAAAGAACATTTCATGCCCATGGACTTCAAGGCTGTTTGGGCAGACATGGAGGAGTGACAGAGAAAAGGACTCACAAGAAGCATTGGGGTCAGCAATTTCTCTTGTAAAAAGCTCTCTTTCATCCTGGCCAATGCACAGATACCCCTGAAGTCAACCAGGTGAGCTTCTTCACAAGATGAAGAAGTTATATGAAAGAACTGACCCCCATCATTGATGCCTGTCACGTCTAAATTTTGATGATGAAAAAGGTGAAGATGCTATGCCTTCAGAGTGAAAATCTTGAATGTTAGTATGCAATATAGATAGATTAATCCCATGTCTAAACAGTTGAGCACAACCATTGATTCAGGGTATCATGCTTTTCTCCAACAGACTTTTGAATTAGGATTTTTCCGAGTTTCATTTGATGCCTGTCACGTGTAAATTTTGATGATGAAAAAAGTGAAGATGCTATGCCTTCAGAGTGAAAATCTTGAATGTTAATATGCAATATAGATAGAATAATCCCATGTCAAAACAGTTGAACACAACCATTGATTCAGGGTATCATGCTTTTCTCCAAAAGACTTTTGAATGAGGATTTTTCGAGTTAATTGGATTGATTTTGACCAAACGTGTTAAAATCTTGAAGGTCGAGTTCAATCCATTGTGGCAGCAAAAGAAGCTTCGGGAGTTCTGCGAGGCCAATGGGGTTCTGCTGACTGCTTACTCTGTTTTAGGAGCGTTAGTAAGCAATGGAGGAAGCAATAAGGTGATGGAGTGTGAGCAGCTGAAGGAGATCGCTAGGGCCAAAGGGAAAACTGTTGCCCAGGTCAGATGCTTCTTATTCTTGGAGTCTTTTATGACCAATCGTAAAGATGTAACCTCGAACCTAGACTCGTGGAGGAGCAAGAAGAGCATTGGGATGTAACTGATGCATGTTTGGTGGTGACAACAGATTTGCCTCAGATGGGCATATGAACAAGGAGTTTGTGTACTCGCCAAGAGCTTCAACAAGGAGAGGATGAAAGAGAACCTCAAGATTTTCGACTGGGAATTGACGGAGGAAGAATCGAGGAAGATTGACAAGATCCCGCAGAGCAGAGGATACCTTGGAGAAGATTACATCTCTGAGCAAGGGCCTTACCGGACGTTTGCAGAGCTCCGGGATGGTGAATTGTGAGCAGCAGAGGGAACTGATGGACACTACTTACAACTAGGTCTTGTACGTGCCACACTCTTTTGTTAGCTAGTGGGAACGAATTAGCGGATCTGAATCCAGAGAGCAGGAAACTCGTTTGGTAGAAGAGTCGTAATAAAGTTTTATCGGTGACAGCATGAAGAGGCACCAAGGTCCCACGGTAACACTTTTGCTTTAGAAATCAATTTCTGGCTAGAAGTTTATTTTTCTACTTCTGTTTCATAAGTTAATTTCTGATCAGAGAAAGGCGTTTAATAACATAACAAAATTCTATTTTTTGAACAAAAATTCGTTTAGTAATGATTGAAACTTTCTACTTCTAGAACATTATTAATACAAAATATTTTATGAAAAATTATTAATTCTAACTTAAAATGCATGTTATTCAAGAAAAATTAAATGCAAATACTAACAGATTTATGTATAATTCATCATTTATTTATTTATGTAAATGTGGACCAAATTATGAAAAAAATTGTATTAATGAATACAATGGCCAAGCTCATATATCAACGTTAAAAGCACAAGTAGTTATGGTGCTTCCTCTCATGTGCCTTTGGCATGGTTTATATTGCATTAGGCATAATATATGAACCTTTTTCGCGTCTAAATTGTCTCTAGAAGCACAAATCTACGGTAGCTATATGTACTCTAAGATCACCTATTAATGAGAACTTGGGACATAAAACTATAATAATGATGAGCTTATTTTGGCATGCAAGCATCTCTAGGCAGAAAGATAAAAAGCAAAAACTGAGATGTAATCATCTTTATCTTTTCAATCTAGCTTTAGTTTTCCTGAATTTAAAACAAAAAAAAAGGCACGAGATCACAAGCTCCATCGAATGAGAGAAGGGTGTTTTGGAGTAACTGCACCCATTGTTGGACTAAACTAGACAAGCGAAGAGAGAGAGACAAAATCTAAAAGTTCATCTAGATAGGAATATCTAACCTATAATCATAATCAATAAAGATAGGTGACCAAATTAAGAAATCAGGAACTTGCGAATAAAATGCATCAAATTAAAATATGGCATCCCTAATGAAGCCCAAAAAGCTTAGAGAACGGGTGTTTGGAAATTTGGAAGAAGTTGAGGACATTTGGAAACAACTTGTCTAAAGGAAAAAAATTATCATTTTGAAAATATTTGAAATTAAAATCATCATAAATAGGGTTGGTTAGTTGAATGTGTCCATTTTTCAATTTTTAAGATTTTCTAAAATCTTTCTGAATTTTTAGAATGATTTGCCTATAGGAGGAAAAAAATCGTCGTTTTGAGAAAAATTAGAAGTGAAAATCACAAAAAAAACAGGTTTGGTCAATTAGATTTGACTATTTCCCATTTTCTGTGATTTTTGAAATTTTGCTTGACAATGCCCATAAGGGCAATAAATGTCATTTTTTAAGAAAGAGAGGGTAAAGTCATCAAAAATAAGACTGGCCAATTAAATGGACCCATTTCTTAAATTTGAGATTTTTTTGAATTTTTGGGAATTTTTAAGGATTTTTTTAGATTTTTTTTTTTATGAATTTTCCATTTTTTTAATCATTTATTATTATTTTTTTTGAAATTTTTTTATCGTTAAAGAATTATCCGGACCAGGTCAAGTTGAGACTGACAAGCAAAGAGAGAGACAAAATATGAAAAGGGATGGCTAAAAAGAAAAAAAAAGACTTTTGATGACAAGAAGTAACTTTTTGTTACTATCAAAAGTTCCCTCAAAACAGCTTCTGAAGTAAAAAATTATTTTAGAAGTAGAAATATATAATTACGAACCAAACAAATTTCTGTTTCAGAAATTACGTTATCAAACGGATTTTACTCCAAAAGCACATTTAAAATAGAAAGTTTGCTTCAAGAGTATTATCATGCGCATCCTAAATATCTATCTATTCAAGCAACCTAAACTCGTCCAATAATGTAAATTTTGTCTTTTTTGTGAGGATGCTATATTTTGATGGTTATACAATAATTAAAAGTAAAGTTTTAGACTTCACAAAGTAAAAATAAAAGAAAAGGCATATAAATAGTTGTGGCTTATATTTGAGCCTAATCCTAATGTTAATAACAAAATGTGAAATTATATGTTCTTATTCGTAGGAATTATCACCTGCTTGAAATTAAGATTACTTTATTTTATGGATAATTTACTCAAATATAATATTTTGCAGTACTGTTCACACAACTTATAAATGCTAATGACACAAAGAAACTAATTTTGGGTGCTTGATTGAACCTTACTATTCAATTCGAATTCTCGATTCATGATCCAGAGATTTAAGATTTAGATTCATGATATATATATATATATATATATATATATATATATATATATATATATATCAGTACAATAACTACAGTACCGAACTCATGCATGTCATCCTCAAGAATGATCATTTAGAAGGGATTATAACTAATACATCCTTACGTCGTGGCTTGAGCCCCATCCGAATTCTCCGCATATAAGAGTATTCATCATTAATTTTGGATAGAAGAAAGGTAATTCACTAGCTTGTTAAAATCCAAAGTGGAAGAGCCAAGAGCAGCCTCATGTGCCATCTTCTTCCACTCCATGGCCCTCTTCTTCAACTTCTTCCCCATCTCATCATCATCTCCATCGTCTGAGATCAGCTTCACATCATCTCTCTTCACCTCACATCCAATCTCCAAACCCATCTCCCACTCGCTGCATACGCACCTGCAGTTGCCCTTCTGGTCCCCAAAGCATGGCCAACAAAGCATGGGGACTCCGGCTGACAGGCTCTCCAGTATCGAGTTCCACCCGCAGTGAGTCAAGAACCCTCCGATCGAAAGGTGTTTGAGCACTTCCTCTTGTGGGCACCATCCTGAGATGAAACCTCTCCCCTTGGTTTCGGTTTCTACGAGAAACTCAAAAGGAAGAATGGCATTCACGCTAGTACGGTCTCCTTGACTCACGAGGTCCGGGCTAACTATCCACATTGCTTACTAATTGGCAAGTCCCATTGCGAACTCCACCAGCTGTTCTTGGGTCAAGAACGCAATGCTCCCGAAATTCACATACATCACTGATTTGGGTTCCTTGGAATCGAGCCACTCAAGGCACTCCGTGTTCTCCTTCCACTGGTGGCCCTTGATTTGCTTTAGATCGTCAACATCTACCACTTGATTGAGGAGGTGGAGTGGGCCGATAGCGTAGATGTGAGTGGAAACGGATGAAAGCGCGTCGAGAGCATCTTGCTCCAGGGCTTCAAAGGAATGGAAGATCATGGGAGGAGTGGGATTTCGATTGGTAGTATTATGAACCACGTCTAGGACAAAGTTAAGCAGGAAATCATCGTCACCATCCTTGGTGCGGAAGGAGTTTGGGAGATCATGCACCCTCGTGCACTTCATGCCCGGAACCCAATCAATGACCATATCCAAGAAAGTATTTGCTTCAAAAGAGCTAGCATTTGCATGCATGAAGAATATATTTCTTTTATGCGGTATGGAAAGCTTTAGATACAGCTCCCTTCACATTAATCAAATAAAAACAAAGATGCTATCAAGATAGGAAACAAAACGTGATTATTTTGAGTTTTGTTCACTCAAATGAGATATATCTTCCGTTGTAATATGATTTTATGGACGCTAGCCATTGGTAGAGACTGTACTCAAAAGATGCAATTCTCGTTAAAAGGTTCACAGTTAGATATGAATGGCACCAATGAGTGCAATGGTCAACACATTGCCAGATGATTTCTCTAGTCAATTATTCAATATTCCTTCCCATCATTTCTTTTTAGCAACTCTTTCATCTCGTTCTTGGTATTAATGTCGGTGCTTGACTGCAGATTTTTTTTCCCCCTCTTTTACCTTGGATTTTCTCTATCTTTTTATCGCATCCATTTACAATCATCCTCATGAAATGTTGTACAATGTTTCTCTCTTTTCTCGTGAAAACTCAGTCTTACGTAATGCATATCTTACCTTTATTCTCCATACCTTGTTTTGCTCTATGAGGTGAAACTCCTAAAAGTTTCCGCATTCTAAATTTTGAAGTTCTCTAAATTTTGTTAGGACTTCATGATGAGCTAAGGTATATTTTTCCCAATTTCGGAGTGCCGTTACTTCTAAGCTTTGTAAAAGGTAGAAGACGTGTCCCACAATGAGAGCGCCACTTGTCAACATCTCAATGGACTCCTACTATATGCACCAAAATACTTATACAGGCATTAGGATTATTCATAGAAAAGAATAAAAACCATTCAAGAAATAATATTGCAATACTCTCAAAGCACTTTTCTAATAATATGGCCATACTTTGAGTGAATGAGATTAGCAATCGAACGCACATTTGCACCGAGGGGATTAGCTTCCACTTTTGATGCTGTTCCAAACCAAGAATACGATTGAAGAAGCGTGATTGATGATAATTAAAAGGATAAGTAAACTAATCATTACTGAATAGAAAAATTAAGGACCTAATCAAACGTTTGGATGATGTAAATGGTAACTTTTTAAAATATGGACTATAGATGTAACTATTGCTATAGGAAGGGGTAAGTCTTCTAACTTTGAAGTACCTAATTCATGGGGAAATATCAAGCGCTATTTCAACCATTGAATGGGATAAAACAGTTCTCTCACTTACTGGCATGGGAGAATATGGGTCTTTTAGTATGTCCAACCTTATTCAAACAAGTATAGTTACTCCAGTAATAATATGGGTCCATAAGTTGTTGTAATTAAGCAGACGAAACTTATATACTTGAACGCACAACAAGGTTTTGTGGCGGTATACCACAAATCCATTCATGTATGGAGAGATTGAATTCGCGCAACTTGAAATACGAGAGTATCACTCACCTTTAGGGGGTGCGAGATGACGCAGCTTGTCCTTGACAGCGCGATAGTGTTTGGGGGCCAAGAACGAAGAAGCGGAGACGGGCCAGAAGAAAAGGAGAGGGACGTTAAACTGCCGAGCCGCAGGAGTGGCGGCGAACGACATGAAACCGTCACAGAGGATGCAAGAAACGCCTTTGGGCTCATCCGATGATGTTTCGAGGAGAGCGGCGATGAGGCGAGAGAAGGGAAGAGGCATGAAGGTCCGAGTGGCTTCGCAGAGCTCGGGCACGTCGTGGTTCGCATCTGGATCGGAGGGAGGCGGGAGGCCATCTGGGATGGTGACGAATTGGAAATCAACAAGACCGGTGGAGAAGAAAGAAGGTTGAGAGCTGAGCAAGTGTGCATGGTTGAACTCGGTGTCAACGAAGGTGATGCGAAAGCCTGCACATTGGTGGAGGAGCTTGGCTAGCTTCAGCATCACGCTGATGAGGCTTGGAGCTGGGCTTGGGAGACACACTGCGTGCCCTCTCTTCCGCTTCTTCCCTTTCTCCTTCTCCTTCTCCTTCTCGAAACTAGTCATAATTCTTCCACCACC
This sequence comes from Psidium friedrichsthalianum, assembly GCA_019149425.1. Classification (NCBI taxonomy): domain Eukaryota; kingdom Viridiplantae; phylum Streptophyta; class Magnoliopsida; order Myrtales; family Myrtaceae; genus Psidium; species Psidium friedrichsthalianum. The sequence continues at coordinate 15,907 of JAGVVM010006314.1, forward strand.
ACCAACGCTCTCTCCATGGACACCATCCATCTCTGTCTTTCTCGTGGGTCTCGGAGTCGATCACACAGCTTCCGATCATGAGATGGTCCGTCGAGTGCATAATATCACGGGTTTGTCCGCACCAAACATTCAAATACCTTAGACGTGTCCTGTCCCCCAGAAGTATCGGTTTGTGCGCCTATACGTCTTGGGACAGGTGGCGCTCACTGAATTTTCCAGTCAAGACAGCGTAGGAGCGTTATTCAATCAAGACAGCATGGCATGATGCACATAGGCTTGTATTCAATCTGGATGCCTCTGGATCCATCTCGGTTCCCTCCCCATCACCCACAAACAATTCAGAACACCGGCAACATAGCTCCAACTCCAGTGCGATTGGCATGGACCCTATAATTGAACTTGCCAATTGCTTGTTTGTTTAGAGTGCCCTAATTGAAAAATTATTCTCTCCCACCATTCTTCATTCCATTGATCCAACTACCCAATTACCAATTTCCATACATTCATATTATTCATTTACTCAGCTCATTCATCTTTTGTGATTCTTAGCTTGGGACCAATTTAACTGGGGAAGAAACTAAAGGTTCAAAAAAATTTGAACTCAAGACATGTCCTTCTCTTGAGCCATGTAAAGAATTTTATCGGCGAAGAAATTTTCTTTGAGAGAAAGTGATTTCCAAGAAAATCACTTCATTCATTTCTGGCGTTTGGTCTCGGGAAAATGAATCAGCCAAGGGAAATGTTTTCGGTCTTGAAGAAAATTCGCGTTCAACATTGGGAAAATTTCTCTTTTTCAAAAGCGAAAATCGTATTCCATTCACACGTCTTATCGGCTCTACAAGGGCGCACACGGCAATAATTCTGCTTCAGAAATCAACTTTTGTTCGGAAGTTGATTTTTCTACGTCTGCTCTAGAAGTTGATTTCTGATTTGAGAAATTAGTTTAATAACGGTTGAAAATTTCTACTTTTGAAACATTATTAACACAAAATTTTTTATGAAAAATTATTATCGGAGGCCGAAAAAATTCTACTTCATTTTTAAACTTTTTAAATTTCTTTAGAAAATAATTTTTTTATTAAAAATATTATTTACTTCTTAAAAAATTGCTCAAGCGGCCGAAGATGGTGACTCAGCGACGATAGGTGGCGCAGTGGTCGATGGTTACAGTGGTTGCCAACGGCCGACGATGGTTGGCAGTTGGTGGCGGGGGCCAGCAATTGCGACCAGCGGGGGGCAGCAGTCGACAGAAGTCGAGGCAATGGTCGGCAGCAGCGGCGAGTGGCAATGGCGGTCACTGGTGATGATGGGCGGAGGTTAGAGGTGGATGGTAGTAAGCAGTTGGAGGCGGGCGATGGTTGGTGATTGTCAGTAGTGATCGTGGGCAGTAGCCAGTGGTGGTCGACAGGGGGGTAATCGGCAGGGGGCGGTAGATGGTGGTGGTCGCGGGCGACGGGGGGTGGTGATTAGCGATGGGCGACGGCAAAGGTTAGGGGAGGAAGACATGGTCAAAAAGAAGGTGAAAGTGTAATAAAAAGAGGTTGAGACAAAAAAATACTTATTGATTTTTTTTTAGTCGAAAATACTTCTTAAGTTGAGAAGTAATTTTTTTTAACTTCTCAAATTTAGCGAAAAACAATTTCAGAAGTGAAAATTCAATTCAAAATTAAAAAAATTTAATAAACGAATTTCTGCGTCAGAAGTTACATTACCATATAAATTTCTTACTTCCAGAAATATTACCATTCGCACCCCAAATTGCCAGAACATTTTCAATTCAACTAGACAAAGTAGCTTGAAATTGCTACCAAAACAGGTCTTCAACCTGCAAGGCTTTTGAAAATTGTTTGTACATTAAACAGAAACCTGGAGGGGACACTGCCATTCAATGCTCCAAGAAGAATTTTACTCGGAGCCACACAGTTTACTTGCTAAGTTGGATTGCGAAAGGCATACACGATTTCAGGAACTCGAAATTGAATGAAATTATACCCTGCAACTTCTGAAACTCTCTTCTATGAGATTATACCATACCTTCAGACAATACGAGTGATTTCATACAAGCAGAACGTGCATCAGATTTCGCAGAAGATGAAACGTAGATGGTCAACAAGCCAGCCCTGCAAGTTGTCTATTTAAGCAAGATATGTCATGCACTGCCCATTCAATTTCATGACTAGATATGTACAAAACGTGGATGTCACATAAGTCATCATATACACACTTTTGTCATTGCTTCTAAACAGATCTCGTATGACCAGACATATTGTGGAGCTCAAACAGCCCTCGACGAAGAGGAAAAATGTATTTGAGAAGGGATTACTCGTGCAGTGATGGATCAGCACGACTTAGCATCTTTTGGCCTTTCATAACTTGGAGGCAGCGAAGGGCAGTTCTCGTTCATGTTGGCATATGGTTCTATGGTGTTATACTCTGGCAATTCCATCCAATATTCACCAAGAATCTGACAAAATGGAAGTTGGCGGCCCTTGTTACTGCACCAACTTGGCAGACGAGTTTGGTTATTCTCAAAATCTTCAGCATGTAAGCATCACGAATCTGAGATCAAAGAAAAGTTGGGTCATACTCTGTAACGAATGTTCCATGATGAACTTTGGCATAAAAAACCTATAAGAGTAGATGATGAAATAGGGTATTCATGACTTACCGTGAACTCAGTAACTTGAATAGAACTCGAAATGGGACCAAACACTCCAGCTTCCTTGTACATCGCGAGTATAAAGGCCACGCATGTGGTTGATTTCCCATCACTATACATCCAATCATCTTGTTCAGGAGTAGTGAGTAGTTCATCAAATGATATCCCTCGCTTCTCAGTCTCTTCTAGTAATCCATATAAGTCCAATTCCTGCGACAAAGCGACAAATGCATGATCTTTGTGAAATGCTAGCAATACCCTGTTGGAGAATACAGCCAGTAAATGGTGAAAATTCTGTCCTTAAAGTATTAGGAATCACAAGATAATCTTTCAACCTCAATATAAACCCCCCCCCCCCCCTCTTTTCTTTTTCTTTCTTCGTTCTTCCTCTTTTCTCCTTCCCACCCCCATTCCCCATGCCAAATAACAGCCAAATAGCAATAATGAGCCACTTTGTCCCCACAAGACAAGTACACAACGCCAATTATGAGGTTCAACTCCTCCACCACTCCAGCTCAAAAGAATGAGATGCCACAAAGACAGCAGCCATTTGGACTTAGTGACAAACAAGATATCAAAAGGAATTTCTTTCCATCCATATTAGAAAGACTAGCCAAATGCCTAAGACACATGCTCCATGTATGCAGATTATGTACTTAAGAAAGCCCCCAATACCAGGATACCAGTCACACCACCACTCTTTTGCTTCCTCTTTTTTTTTCCCCCTGATTTGAACATCTATGATCTCGCATGATATATTGAACAGACCAGAATATCCATACAGTTAGTATCAACTCCTCATTTAGGGAAAATTTGACATTAAATCCACAAAACTCAAATCATTTCTGATGGTAGGACAAAGGATAAATAAGCGAATATTAGAAATTCAACATTAACATCACCTTTGTTCCAAACCAGTGGGGTCGGCGATCGATGAACATGAATAGAAATACATAAAATAAACTAAAATAAAAGCAAAGACCGATTGCGGGGATACAAATATAAAAAAAGAAAATCAGAACTGGAAGTATGACCAGACAGCAGCTATACCTCAGTACCAAGGCGTTTGTTCAAAGCTTCATTCCACATATTTGCAGCATATGCTGGCTGCAATCTTGTCCACATTGACATGACAGAAACAACCTATCAAAAAGCTCCAAAATATTAGAAAAAATATTGATAATTCCTGAAATTATCCTGAACCAAAAAATGCCACACTGCAAAAGAATATGGTTCTTCATTCATGAGGAATAAAAAAAGAAACAAAACAAAGCCAAATTGTTACAAAGGCTGGAAAATTCAAAGCAACTCCAGAAATAAAACTCTCTGATCATATTTCGAAAGAAAAGAAACGTGCATAAATCAATTTAAAAATGATACTTGAAGCACATGCTAAGCATTATTCCCCTCTTACAACATTTGCATTGAGCAGGCCTAGGAGATTCATCAATCTCAAACTTCCCATTTTCAATCCCAAAGAAATAGCGACAGCAAATTGCCAACTACTATCAGATCCACCGCAGAATAATTACTCTGGATAACAATGTCGCAACGGATGCAGAAGATAAGTCAATTAATAAAATCACTTCCCACAACTTCACATATCCACACAGTTCAAAATGAACAAGGAAAATGCATACCAAGTGAGCATCGAGAGGAGGAGGATAGTTGTCTCCTACGGTATCGATCCAACTGAATATCATGTTGTGATAACCATAAGGCTTCCCTGACATGCTTCGAGCATATTCCCATGCTGCCGTGGAGTTGAACTTTGCACGCACGTCTGGATGCAAAGGAAGCAAGGCAATCTGGGGATTGGAATTGTCTTTTAGAGCCAATTCCCACCACTCTTGCCATGGAATAACCACAATAATTTCTTCCCCCTGCAAATGAATGAGCAATACGCAATCAATATGGTGGAAGGATATATCAAAAAGTAATCACACCAACCATATCTGTGTTCATTATTAACAATTTCGTTGCTCAAAGCCCAAGAAAAATTGCATGAAAGAAAATTGTTTTCTTCTAGACAATCAAACTTAATAGACAACAAAAAGATTCTTGGCAAAATTCTAGGATGTTAGAAGGGGAAAACATAAGTCTCTCTTCAACCGAGGCAATAAGGGGGATGCATTCCCCAGCAGGAGCAAGAGGCAAGACAAAAACCGGCTCTGACGTTTATATTGTTGGAATAATTCACAGAAGACCACACAACAAGTGATGGTCAGATTTCACGTTTCTATTCTTTGGTGTCAAGTTCAAGTGCGTACAATTCATTTCCATAACCTCAATCTCTATGTTATATCAATCGAACTTCGTTTACTGATTTGTGAACGTCAGAAACTGGTATAGAGAAATCCATAAATAAAAAATGAAAAACACACCTTCTCATTCTCATGTCCTGATTCACCAACCCACAAATTACCATGTTCATCCTTCAAGCAAACTGCAGTGTGACCCGCAAAAGCACCAGTTACCCATTTCTCCAATGTTTCAAAACCACCCCACCTACACGGATCTTGGACACTGCTAAAAAATCGCCAGTATGAACATCGTCCGGATTGATAGTTGTGTACCAGGGCTTAGGACGTTTTTCAAATGTAGCACCCATGTGGTTCTTCAGAAAGCTAAATTAGCATTCTGACCCCAAACAGTGTTAGAAAAAAGGGGCAACACATCAATTAGAGAAAGCAATGTTCCAGCATTCCTGATGGCATAAGAAATACAGAAATTCCGTGCTGCTTTACCTGCTCAACATCCAACTCAAACGTTATTTTGATGCAAAGATGAGATTTCTAATTCACAACTAAATCAAACACATGAGGCATACATATTCCAACTCTGCTTGTTCTTCCCATGAGTCAAACTTCAACGTGTGCTCTCTAGCAGAAAAGTAATAGTCCCATGTGATCCTGTATGGTGTTGCGAAAACATACAGATCCATGCATGTCCAGCTATGTGGTTCAGATGTCTGCAAGGAGAGAGCAAGAAAATATCGAATTATTCAATCTGCAGTGAATGAAGTGACTAGCAAGCGAAAGCAACCCCAAAATTCGAGTGATAATCTAATTGTCTTAGAGAGGCATGGTATGCAATTTAGTTAGAACTATTTTAAACCATTTGAGACTGGAATACAAGCTCCTGCCATTCAAGCAATTAACTTAAACTTTCTCTACACACACAAGGGCACAAACTTGCAAAACTTTGTATGTAAAACCTAATCAATTGTTTAATGCCAGTAGCTATATCCAACCCAAATACTGACTCCATACAACCAGTGCAGGAAAATGACACTTTTTTCCATGTTTCCACAATCGTCTCTACCTTGACTAACAAACTAATAACAAGTCAGATTTATTAGGGTGTGGTTCACTCCCCATCGACAAAAAGCAAGGTAGTCCCGTGGGGTCTTAGGGGGGGGAGCGCCCCTTGGAAGGCATAGGATTTTTATAATTTGAACTAATATTTTATTGATAGTTTGGGCTTCGGCCTATAAATAGCTGTTGCTATGCGTACACTATTTTTCTCTTTTAATAGAGTGATGTAAGAGAGGTGCAAGGTGGTAATTATAATGGAAATCCTCTGTTAGATGTGATCCCATTTCTTTTCCTCGCTTTTACGCTCTATTTCGTTCTTGTTTTGTGCCGATTCCTAACAAGATTTGAACCAGAGATACTAGAATGCTAAATCCAGTCAAACACATCATCACAACCGATAAGAATGATGAAAGATGTAATGTCACGTCCATCTCCTACGATCCAGACTCTACTCACCAGCACCTATAACCTCCATTTGCGCTAAGAAACAGCACGGAATTTCTGTATTCTTATGCCATCAGGAAGCTGGGAACATTGCTTCTCTAATGATGTGTTGCCCCTTTTTTCTAAACTGTTTGGGGTCAGAATGCTAATTTAGCTTTCCTGAAGAACCACATGGGTGCTACATTGAAAAACGTCCTAAGCCCTGGTACACAACTATCAATCCGGACGATGGTCATACTGGCGATTTTTTAGCAGTGTCCAAGATCCGTGGTAGGTGGGGTGGTTTTGAAACATTGGAGAAATGGGTAACTGGTGCTTTGCGGGTCACACTGCAGTTGCTTGAAGGATGAACATGGTAATTTGTGGGTTGGGAATCAGGACATGAGAAGAAGGTGTGTTTTTCATTTTTTATTTATGGATTTCTCTTATACCAGTTTCTGACGTTCACAAATCAGTAAACGAAGTTCGATTGATATAACATAGAGATTGAGGTTATGGAAATGAATTGTACGCACTGAACTTGACACCAAAGAATAGAAACGTGAAATCTGACCATCACTGTTGTGTGGTCTTCTGTGAATTATTCCAACAATATAAACGTCAGAGCCGGTTTTTGTCTTGCCTCTTGCTCCTGCTGGGGAATGCATCCCCCTTATTGCCTCGGTGAAGAGAGACTTATGTTTTCCCCTTCTAACATCCTAGAATTTGCCAAGAATCTTTTGTGTCTATTAAGTTGATTGTCTAGAAGAAAACAATTTTCTTTTCATGCAATTTTTCTTGGGCTTTGAGCAACGAAATTGTTAATAATGAACACAGATATGGTTGGTGTGATTACTTTTGATATATCCTTCCACCATATTGATTGCGTATTGCTCATTCATTTGCAGGGGGAAGAAAGTATTGTGGTTATTCCATGGCAAGAGTGGTGGGAATTGGCTCTAAAAGACAATTCCAATCCCCAGATTGCCTTGCTTCCTTTGCATCCAGACGTCGTGCGTGCAGAAGTTCAACTCCACGGCAGCATGGGAATATGCTCGAAGCATGTCAGGGAAGCCTATGGTTATCACAACATGATATTCAGTTGGATCGATACCGTAGGAGACAACTATCCTCCTCTCCGATGCTCACTGGTATGCATTTTCCTTGTTCTTTGAACTGTGTGGATATGTGAAGTTGTGGGAAGTGATTTTTATTAATTGACTTATCTTCTGCATCCGTTGCGACATTGTTATCCAGAGTAATTATTCTGCGGTGGATCTGATAGTAGTTGGCAATTGCCGCTGGGCTCTATTTCTTGGGGATGAAAAATGGGAAGTTTGAGATGATGAATCTCCAGGCCTGCTCAATGCAAATGTTGTAAGAGGGAATAAGGCTTCAGCATGTGCTTCAAGTATCATTTTTAATTGATTTATGCACGTTTCTTTTTTCGAAATATGATCAAGAGAGTTTTATTTCTGGAGTTGCTTGATTTTCCAGCCTTCCCCTGTAACAATTTGGCTTTGTTTTGTTCTTTTTTGTATTCTTCATGACAGGATGAAGAACCATATTCTTTGCAGTGTGGCATTTTTTGGTTCAGGATAATTCAGGAATTATCAATATTTTTTCTAATATTTTGAGCTTTTTGATAGGGTTGTTTCTGTCATGTCAATGTGGACAAGATGCAGCCAGCATTAATATGCTGCAAATATGTGGAATGAAGCTTTGAACAAACGCCTTGGTACTGAGGTATAGCTGCTGTCTGGTCATACTTCCAGTTCTGATTTTCTTTTTTTATATTTGTATACCCCGCAATCGGTCTTTGCTTTTTATTTTAGTTTATTTTAGGTATTTCTATTCATGTTCATCTATCGCGACGACCCCACGGTTTGGAACAAAGTGATGTTAATGTTGAATTTCTAATATTCGCTTATTTGATCCTTTGTCCTACACATCAGAAATGATTTGAGTTTTGTGGGATTTAATGTCAAATTTCCCTAAATGAGGAGTGAGAAAACTGTATGGATATTCTGGTCTGTTCAATATATCATGCGAGATCATAGATGTTCAAATCAGGGGGAAAAAAAAAGAGGAAGCAAAAGAGTGGTGGTGTGCTGGTATCTGGTATTGGGGCTTTTTGAGTACATAATCTGCATACATGGAGCATGTGTCTTAGGAATTTGGCTAGTCTTTCTAATATGGATGGAAAGAAATTCCTTTTGATATCTTGTTTGTCACTAAGTCCAAATGGCTGCTGTCTTGTGGCATCGCTCATTCTTTTGAGCTGGAGTGGGGAGGAGTTGAACCTCATAATTGGCGTTGTGTACTTGTCTGTGGGGACAAAGTGGCTCATTATTGCTATTTGGCTGTTATTTGGCATGGGGAATGGGGGTGGGAAGGAGAAAAGAGGAAGAACGAAGAAAGAAAAAGAAAAGAGGGGGGGGGGGGGGTGTTATTTGAGGTTGAAAGATTATCTTGTGATTCCTAATACTTTAAGGAACAGAAATTTTCACCATTTACTGGCTGTATTCTCCAACAGGGTATTGCTAGCATTTCACAAAGATCATGCATTTGTCGCTTTGTCGCAGGAATTGCGACTTATATGGATTACTAGAAGAGACTGAGAAGCGAGGAGATAATTTGATGAACTACTCACTACTCCTGAACAAGATGATTGGATGTATAGTGATGGGAAATCAACCACATGCGTGGCCTTTATACTCGCGATGTACAAGGAAGCTGGAGGTTTGGTCCCATTTCGAGTTCTATTCAAGTTACTGAGTTCACGGTAAGTCAGAATACCCTATTCATCATCTAATCTTATAGTTTTTTATGCCAAAGTTCATCATGGAACATTCGTTACAGAGTATGACCCAACTTTTCTTGATCTCAGATTCGTGATGCTTACATGCTGAAGATTTTGAGAATAACAAACTCGTCTGCCAAGTTGGTGCAGTAACAAAGGGCCGCCAACTTCCATTTTGTCAGATTTGGTGAATATTGGATGGAATTGCCAGAGTATAACACCATAGAACCATATGCAAACATGAACGAGAACTGCCCTTCGCTGCCTCCAAGTTATGAAAGGCCAAAAGATGCTAAGTCGTGCTGATCCATCACTGCACGAGTAATCCCTTCTCAAATACATTTTTCTCTTGTCGAGGGCTGTTGAGCTCCACAATATGTCTGGTCATACGAGATTGTTTAGAAGCAATGACAAAGTGTGTATATGATGACTATGTGACATCCACGTTTTGTACATATCTAGTCATGAAATTGAATGGGCAGTGCATGACATATCTTGCTTAAATAGACAACTTGCAGGGCTGGCTGTTGACCATCTACGTTTCATCTTCTGCGAAATCTGATGCACGTTCTGCTTGTATGAAATCACTCGTATTGTCTGAAGGTATGGTATAATCTCATAGAAGAGAGTTTCAGAAGTTGCAGGGTATAATTTCATTCAATTTCGAGTTCCTGAAAATCGTTTATGCCTTTCGCAATCCAACTTAGGAAGTAAACTGTGTGGCTCCGAGTAAAATTCTTCTTGGGCATTGAATGGCAGTGTCCCCTCCAGGTTTCTGTTTAATGTACAAGCAATTTCAAAAGCCTTGAGGTTGAAGACCTGTTTGGTAGCAATTTCAAGCTACTTTGTCTAGTTGAATTGAAAATGTTCTGGCAATTTGGGGCGCGAATGGTAATATTTCTGGAAGTAAGAAATTTATAATGGTAATGTAACTTCTGACGCAGAAATTCGTTTATAAATTTTTTTAATTTGAATTGAATTTTCACTTCTGAAATGTGTTTTCACTAAATTTGAGAAAGTTAAAAAAAATACTTTCAACTTAAGAAGTATTTTCGACTAAAAAAAAAAATAAGTAAATTTTTTTTTGTCTCAACCTCTTTTTATTACACTTTCACCTTCTTTTTGACCATGTCTTCCTCCCCTAACCTTTGCCGTCGCCCATCGCTAATCACACCACCCCCGTCGCCCGCGACACCACCATCTACCGCCCCCTGCCGATTACTCCCCCTGTCGACCACCACTGGCTACTGCCACGATCACTACTGACAATCACCAACCATCGCCCGCCTCCAACTGCTTTACTAACATCCACCTCTAACCTCCGCCCATCATCACCAGTGACCGCCATTCCACTCGCCGCTGCTGCTGACCATTTGCCCCGACTTCTGTCGACTGCTGCCCCCCTGGTCGCAATTGCGGCCCCCGCCACCAACTGCCAACCATCGTCGGCCGTTGGCAACCACTGTAACCAATCAACCACTGCGCCACCTATCGTCGCTGAGTCACCATCTTCGGCCGCCGCTTGAGCAATTTTTTTAAAGAAGTAAATAATATTTTTAATAAAAAAATTTATTCTAAAGAAATTAAAAAGTTTAAAAATGAAGTAGAATTTTTTGGCCTCCGATAATAATTTTTCATAAAAAATTTTGTGTTAATAATGTTTCAAAAGTAGAAATTTTCAACGTTATTAAACTAATTTCTCAAATCAGAAATCAACTTCTAGAGCAGACGTAGAAAAATCAACTTCCGAACAAAAGTGATTCTGAAGAGAATTATTGCCGTGTGCGCCCTTGTAGAGCCGATAAGACGTGTGAATGGAATACGATTTGTCGCTTTTGAAAAAGAGACAATTTTCCAATGTTGAACGCGAATTTTCTTCAAGACCGAAAACAATCCCCTTGACTGATCATTTTCCCGAGACCAAACGCCAGAAATGAATGAAGTGATTTCTTGGAAATCACTTTCTCTCAAAGAAATTTCTTCGCCGATAAATTCTTTACATGGCTCAAGAGAAGGACACGTGTGAGTCAAATTTTTTTGAAACTTTAGTTTCTTCCCCAGTTAAAATGGTCCCAAGCTAAGAATCACAAAAGATGAATGAGCTGAGTAAATGAATAATATGAATGTGGAAATTGGTAATTGGGTAGTTGGATCAGTGGAATGAAGAATGGTGGGAGAGAATAATTTTCAATTAGGGCACTCTAAACAAACAAGCAATTGGCAAGTTCAATATAGGGTCCATGCCAATCGCACTGGAGTTGGAGCTATGTTGCCTGTGTTCTGAATTGTTGTGGGTGATGGGGAGGGAACCGAGATGATCCAGAGGCATCCAGATTGAATACAAGCCTATGTGCATCATGCCATGCTGTCTTGATTGAATAACGCTCCTACGCTGTCTTGACTGGAAAATTCAGTGAGCGCCACTGTCCCAAGACGTATAGGCGCACAAACCGATACTTCTGGGGGACAGGACCGTCTAAGGTATTTGAATGTTTGGTGCGGACAAACCCGTGATATATGCACTCGACGGACCATCTCATGATCGGAAGCTGTGTGATCGACTCCGAGACCCACGAGAGAAAGACAGAGATGGATGTGTCCATGGAGAGAGCGTTGGTGGTGGTGGAAGAACTTATGACTAGGTTCGAGAAGGAGAAGGAGAAGGAGAAGGAGGGAAGAAGCGGAAGAGAGGGCACGCAGTGTGTCTCCCAACCCAGCTCCAAGCCTCATCAGCGTGATGCTGAAGCTAGCCAAGCTCCCCACCACATGTGCAGGCTTTCGCATCACCTTCGTTGACACCGAGTTCACCATGCACACTGATAAGCTCTCAACAGCTTTTTCGGCACCGTGTCTTTGTGATCCAATCGTTCACATCCCAGATGGCATCCCCTCCTCAATAGCCCCGATTCAAGAGATGGCGAAACCACGACGGCGTGCACGAGATCGCCGAAGCCACTCGGACATTCATGACTCCTTCCCTCTCTCTAGCCTCATAGCCGTATCCTCGAAACATCACGGATGAGCCAAAGGCGTTTCTTGCC
>JAGVVM010006315.1:0-30615 GCA_019149425.1 Psidium friedrichsthalianum
AAACTTCTTGAAAATGCTTCTCAACTTAGTTTTTCATTTAAGAAACAGAAAAAATAATTGGTGAATTAGTCAATTTTACATTTTTAAGCATTTAAAAAATTAAAATAATTGATAATTGGTCCGATCTCGAGAGCGGTAGCGATATCAAGGTTTTCGGTACTAGGCCGACCGAAAAAAATACAGGAGTAGTAGGAAAATTGGAACCGGCACACCCCGAGGAGCCGGGACGGGACGGATGGGGGGGCGGGGGATCATGTCCGAAGAGGTAGAGGTAGTAGTAGTTTTAGTATGTTAGTAGAGTAGAGTAGAGTAGGTTTTGCCCGATTCGAATCTTATCTAGTAATTATGAAGTTAAGTAGGTTTTTCGATCATTCGAATATCTATTCTTACTCTCGCCCTCTAAAATTTAACAAACGTTTTTAGTTTATATATTGGACACAAAGTTAGTCATAGTATACACGTTTTATACGTCCGAGGAACCAACCACCAGCGGTAGTAGTAATTAATAATAATCCAAATCAATTTTCGAAAACGAAACATTGAAATTCTGACATTATTCTTTGTGTTGTGTTAAAATAATTTGATTTGGATCGGCCATGGGGGATACCTTTTTATTAAAAAACGCAAAGATAACTGCAAGAATTTTTGCTAGCTACTAATCAAGATTTCTGGGCACAATGCCCGACGGCAACGGTGGTTTAATAAAACTCGCCCCGTCATGCTTACACATCTACCTTCCTTTTTTTTTTTTTGGCCGGCCGGGCAATGCAATGGGCAATGCGCATTTTCATAGGGCCCGGGCAAATGCGCATTACGTTCATCTTCTCTCCCGGGAATGGGACCCCACCATCCCTGTTTCTTTTCTTTTTTTCAACCAACTTTTCTTCTTTAAGTTTATCGGACCCCCCATCTCTCTCGCTCTCTCTCTCTTCTCTCTCTCTCTATCCTCCCCCATGCCCATGATCTAGATTCCCTCATTTATTTTTAACGATTCGTTTTGCTTTCCTTCAAATCCGCCACACAAGCAAAACCAGAGCAGGCAAACCCATTACCGCCACCACCACCCGGCCCCGCTTCCGCCCCGCCCGCTTCTCCTTTTACAATCTCAAAATCCAACCTTTACATAACAATTCCTCTCTTCCCCCCCCCTCCCTCTCTCTCTCTATTATAGGTATAATCGTTGCTAGATGTCCTGAAATCGCGGGGAAGGACGGGGGAACGGATTCAGGGACTTCCTTTTGGAAAGAAGCCTAAGCCTTTCTTTCTTTTTTTTCTGAATTGAGCTTTGATGGACTTTGTTTTGATTTTGTTTTTGTTGATTTTTGTGAAAGCGCGATTTCCGGCCCGGCGAGATCGCGGAGGATTCGCGAGGCCGGAGGGGGGCGGCGATATAGAGCTAGCTTTCTCTTTTCTTTGGCAATCAGGGAGGGGGAGGGGGGGGTCTCTCTGATTACATAATCGAAAAGGGTTTTGTGTTTTGTCATGATAGTGGAAGAGGTAAGTGGTGGGTTTTAAGCAAGGATACCCCCATAGGATTCGGGCAATTTCGGAACGTGTTGCCAAGCTAAGTGAGTGCCAAGAAGGCTCCACTCAAGGCTCATCTCAAAGGCTCAACTCCATGAGGAGTGACAAGGAGACAAGGAGGAACGTCGTTTGCCATGAAGAGTAGTACATTCGAAGCGAGGTCGCAAGAGGTCCTATTAATCTCTTTTCGATGTTTTCTTTTTGATTTTTTTTTTTTTTTTTTTTTTTTTTTTTTTTTTTTTTTTTTTTTTTTTTTTTTTGTTTTTTTTTTTTTTTTTTTTTTTTTTTTTTTTTTTTTTTTGGCTTTGCCTGTGAGTTTTTTTAGTGTAGTGGCTTTTTTTATGGTCTTTCTTTCCTGCTTTTGTTGTGAAGCTCAGTTTTCAGAATCCTCGTTCTCGAGAAATATAATAATATGCCTGAGCCGCAACCTAAAAAACAAAATACCCTGTTATATAATCCTTGCCGACCACCGAGCGTTCCGAGAGTTACGGTTTACATGTTTTGTTTAATATTGGAAGTTTTTTTTTTTTAGCGTCAGTAGATCCTGTCGGGTGGGGGTTTTCACCCCCAGGGTGTTTATTATTTTTATTTCCTGTGCTAACTGCTACTTTTCTTATGGGAATAATTTTTCTTTTGTTAATAAATTTGATATTTTTTTTTTCATCCCCCCCCCTTTTGTTCCCTTTTTCTTTTTTTCAGCATTACACATTCCCCCCCACAGGCCTACACAGTCTCACGTTACTCCTTGGTTCCCACGTTGTTTTTGCAACGGTTTTCAGAGATAATTGAACGGACGGAATGGACATTGAGAAGAAAATTTGTAGGACAGACGAGGGAAGGGGAGGGGAATGGAGCCCAAGGTCGGGAGGGAGGAAGAAAATAATTAATAACAGAAATTTTTTACGCTTTGCCCACCACCCACCAACCCAAATATAAAATATCAATTTTTCGATTTTTTTTTTTCAAAAGGGGAGAATCATCTCATCATTTTTTTCGCCATCACCTCATACGTTGTTGTTTTTGTGAGAGCAGAGGGATTCTTTTTGAAAAGACGGGAATTTGATATTTGGGTGGTCCTGGCAAAAGGCGATCTGTGATTTTAATAATCTCATTATGGCCCCACAGTCTCGTCAAATCTTGTTTCACTCCTCCTGGAAAAGCAGGAAGAAAAAAAAACAAACAAAACAGGAAATTAATTTTTCTTCCCTCCTTCCTTCGTTACTGATTCATGCCGTTGCAACATGGCAAGTTTGTGTGATTCCATTATAGAAAATACCAACCCCCAATTCGATGTGGTGTTTCGCCCGACGCATGCTTAAAAACTCCAATATTAGGTAGTAAACAAAACCTCGTCCGCAGGATTTATACAGTATTTGAGGTTTGTTTTGTTTTTTTTTTTTTTTCTTAGCTAGCCTCGCAAATTTCCGCAATTCCCCCCGGAACGATGAGAACTTACGAGAACGATCTGAAACTGAGCTCCACTTAAAAAGCAAAGCAAAAAAAAAAAAAAAAAAAAAAAAAAAAAAAAAAAAAAAAAAAAAAAAATAAAAAATTCAACATGGAATGAAGAGCGACCCACTGACAAAACGAGTTACATTGCCATTTAACCCCAGGACCTCCTCGCAGACCTCGTTTTTTTTCCCCTCGATCCTCCGAGTACCCTTGAATGGCAAAAACTTCACCCGTTCTCTGCCCTGGTCTCCTTGTTCACTCATGAACTCGAGCCGGCAAATTTCCCGAAATTGCCCCCCAGATTCCCTTTATTTTCCCTTTGTTACACTTCGATATTTTTACCTCGTACTTTATCCTCATGACACACACCCCCCACATCGTTTTTCGATTTATTGTAAAATCAGAGATCACCCCCTTCCACCTGGATTGGCATCAAAAGAAAGAAGGAAAGGAAAGAAAAGAAGAAAGCCAAAGACAAACAACAAAGGACAGCCCCCCAAAGAAAAGTTACCCCCCCAGAGCGAGACCCCCCCCAACACTAAAAAAAGACCCAAAGCAGAAAAGAGGACAGAAGGAAAGCCCTCCCCCCTTTTCTTTTCCCCCTAATCTATACCCCCTCCGCGCACCGGAAACCTCCCGCCCCCCCTTCTTCCCTTTCCCCTTAGCTGCTTTTCCAAAAACACTCCAAGTGTTTCTTACTTAATATCAAAGCCCCCCTTTTTCCCACTCAATCAAGACAAGCCGGGTGAGGAAAAAGAAGGAAGAACGAAAGAAACCCCCCTAGGAGCATAGAAATGGAATACATCCCTCGATTTCTTATACGTCACCTTTTTTCCTTTTACCTTTCCCCCCCCTGATCCGGCTCCAAAGTCCCCTTTCTGACCCCCTCCCCCCCCATTTCCCGCGATTTGCACAGGACCCACCACCCCCCATCTTTAATGCTACGATCTTTCTTATACCCTATATATCTAATAGATTTGGAGACGAGGGGGGGGAGAGAGGATTAAGGGAGAGGAGAAGAGAGGAAATTGTTGGAGGGAAGAGGAGGAGAGGAAATGGGAGGAAGGAGAGGAATTAGGGAGAAGAAGAGAGGAGGGAGAGAGGAATAATTGAGAGGATATTGGAAGAGAGGAATTATGAGGAAGATGAGGAAGTTGAGATGCTATGGAGGGAGAGGAATTGTATAGAGGGAGAGGTGGAGGAAGGAGAGAGGAAATAGGAATTAGAGAGGAGGTGACGGAGAGAGATGAGAGAGCGGAGAGTGGGGAGAGAGGAGAGGGAGGAGGAGAGGAACATGAGAGGAAGAGAGGAAATTAGGACTATTTGTTTGTAATTAAAATGAGAGGAAGGAGAGGAGAAGAGAGGAGGAGTTCTCGGAAGGAGGAATAGAGAGACGAGAGGAGAGGAATTGTAGGAGAGGAGGAAATTGTTAAATTGTTAGGGTGACTTTGTAAAGTTGGATTTTTCCTTCCTTGACGTTGTAAAGAAAGGAGTAAGAGGCGGGTGGAGGGTGCGGGTGGGCGGTGGGGTGGCGGTGGTAATGGTGTGTTTGCTGCGGATATTTGAACGGGGAAAAGCAAACGAAAAACGAACCGACGAATCTTTAATAAAAAAATGAGGAGAGGAGAAAATCTAGATCCATGGGGAGGAGACGAGGGCGAGAGGCGATGAGAGTGAGAGGAGTATGAGAGCGCGACAGATGAGAGGAGGGAGATTGAGAGAGAGGAGAGGAGAGACCGGAGGAGGAAGAGAGACGGAGATGAGAGAGAGAGATGAGAGGAGCGGGAGGAGAGAGGAGAGAGATGAGAGGAGCGAGAGAGAGAGAGAGAGAGAGAGAGAGTTAGAGACGAGAGGAGATAGAGATGAGAAGAGAGAGGAGAGAGGAGAGAGAGTGAATGACTGAGAGAGGGAGGAGAGAGAGAGAGAGAAGAGAGAGGAGATGAGAGAGGATGGAGAGAGAAGATGGGTGAGTGGTGTGGGGCGGTCTCCCGCCCCGATAAACCGCCCGATATATATCCTCCCTTATCCTCCGACCCCCCCGCCCCCCGTCCGAAATAACTCTTTTAACGCCCGATCCCTTCCCCCCCCGATTTACCGGGGTCTCCCCCGATCCCGCCCCTTTTCCCCGTCCGATCGATAAGTATTACCTCCCGATAATCCGACGCCCCTTTTCCCCCGAGTAAACTTTATTAAAGATAGGGAAAAAAGAATAAAATTTTTTTAAAAAAAGTTTTGTCTTTTAGTTTGTGGGGAAAAAAAAAAAAAAAGAGGAAAGAAGAATAAAGGGAAAGGGATGGTGGTGGACCCCCCCCCGGTGATGGTGTGGTCCAGATCCCGAGTGGAGAGACGGAGAAGATGTGAACGTAGATGCCGCACATTGCCGAGCCAAACCAAAAAAACAAAAAAAAAAAAAAACAAAAAAAAAAGGAAGGTTTAGATCGATTAAAAAAAGGAAAGGTGGAAGGTAGAAGTTTAGTAGTTAGTAGATGGCATGACGCGAAGTTTTATACCGTTTTTATATATGCCTCGTCGGCGGGCATTCGGGCATCATGTCCCCAGAATCCTTGATAGCAGCAAAAATTCTTTGCATTATATTTGGCGTTTTTAAGGTTTTTTATACCCCAATGGCCGCCGATCCAAATTATTTTTAACACAAGATCAATTTCGTCAGGACTTTTCATGTTTCGAAATTGAATTTGATTATATTAATTTACTGGTGGTCTCACGTATATAACGTGTAACTTTGTCCGTCCCTACGGTTTGGTTTTTAAATTTTAGAGCGCGAGTTTAAGTTATTAGATAATTTCGAAATTGTCGAAAACACCTGGACATGATCCCGGCTCCTAGGGGTTGCGGGTCCAAATTTCCTTACTCCCATGGTGATTTTTCGGTACTAGTACCGAAAAACTGATCGCTCGAATAGGACAATATCAATTATTTAAATTTTTTAAATGCTTAAATGTAAAATGATTAAGTCACCAATTATTTTTCTCGTTTCTTAAATGAAAACTAAGTTGAGGCATTCAAGGAAGGTTTTCCTTTAAGAAAAAAAAAAACGACACAGGGTTGAGGTAAAAAGAAAGCATTATTCTCCCACCTTCCTTTTTCAAGCAATCCACGGTTAGTGTCACTGTTCTAGGATTTTTTTGATAATGGAAATCTTTTTCTTTTTATTCTTCTTGAAACTTTGGGTATGTGGTTGTTTTTCTTCCTCTTTGGGAACATAACGAAACAATCAAAGTTCATATTATCATCTACTAATTATCCAAACTATTTCGTAAGGGCCGCATGGGATTTATCAGTCCAATTCCCATTCTTTAGGTGGGATGGACCGGAATCGGACCAGACCATAGACCAGATCAGGTTGTTTCTTTTCTAAGTTGCAGTAATCTCAAACATAAGTCCTCCTTACACTTCCGCAAGAATTTTCGCCATGAATTCAGCAATTGCAATTCAATATTTGAATCAAAAAAACAAAAATAAAATTGAGTTCGGCAAGATAATGGTGATGTAAACCGCGAAATAATTGGCAATATAGCTAGCTCAGTGTGAATTAAGCAGTGGCATGAATGAAGTTTTGACTCAAATACCTCGCGTTGATCGCAAAGAAATAAAGATAGTTGTCCAGAAAGTTTTAAACATATTGCATTTTTGTCAATTCAACTATAAATATTTTACTTTTATCAATTGAGTCTTAAAATTTTCACATTTGCTAGGTTGAGCCTATCAGATAATAATCTAGCATGAAAATCACCGAGGTAGTTGGTAATTTTTATGCAGCGGCAACGATTGTGGTGTTGACATAGACAGTTTTAATAACACATTATTAGTTTTTTTTTCAATTTGTCCTTTTTAAATTTTATTTTCTTGTTTTTTGTCCTTAAAGTGCCCGGTTGTCAGACCCTCGCCCAGCCACGGTTAGGGAAAAAAAAAAGGGAAAAATGCAAGAAAATAACTAAAAATAACTTAAGAATATTAAAATATCTTTAGAAATTATCCACCTCACTGCTAGAGAAATGTCACGTAGGATGGCGGGTACAAGTCGGCGATTTTCAGACGAAATGGCCGGATGATCTCAATTGACAAAATATGGAAAAATTTAGAACTGAATTGATAATGATTTATGACTTGTTGAACAATTTTTCCAAAGAAACGAAATATTCGAAGCCGATGGCTAGGGTGAAACTAAGGCATAGGTACATTATGCATCATAATCTACTGGGGGACTGTACGTCGCTTTATACGCATATCGTTTGGTTTCTTTTTTTCGTTTTGTCAAAGTCATGGGCGTGTTAATCTTTTTACTATTTGTCGAATCCATAAATATTAAGCGGACATTCGTAGATCTCGTATCGAGCAAGCTATTCAGATACTACGAACTCCTCACATTTTCTATCCTATGTGCCAAAATCTTGATACTCATCTTGGCAATCGAACGAATGCCGCCTCAAGCATAGTCAAATGTTCAAGCTATGTCCCCTTGGTGGATTCGGAGTTTGGAAACGCTTTGGCTGGCTTACCATTTCCACCTGTCCTAGGGCGCGGTTTCTCGAGCACGGCAAATTACAGGGGAGGCCACGAAAGGCGCGCCAAAGACAAAAACTCTTAATTTGAACTTTTGCTTCGCGTCGGATCCTCATCTCGCTCTAAATGCCGAGGATGGATCTTTGGGATTTCCTCATTATGTATGAAACAACAATTCGAAGCCGCTTCATCCCTCCTGTTTGGAGGAATTTTCAACTACTCTCTCAAAAAATTTATAGATAATACATAATATTTCAAGTTTCTAAAAATTACAAAAGAAACCCCGTTTACAGTTCCATGCGCACAAAAGGCGTCTATTCAATGCTGATAATGCTTCATTTGTTTCATCGAAAAGAAAACGTTTTTTGAAAAATATTTTCTGTGATGGAAAGTCATTTTTCAAAAAAAAAACGATGACTTTTACTTTTTCAACATCTGACTGAAACCTTAGGAAAACGAATTGGAAAAATATTTCCGCCATTGTGGTTTAAGGATAATCAATTTTCATAGCACGTAAATTTTTATTTTAAATAATTGTTACTTATTTTTACATTCTTTTTATTTATTGATTTTTAAAAAATCGAAAAAATTTTAGTTTATTTTTTCATCTTTCTTTATTTTTTTTGATTTTTCCTCCTCCTCCCCTTCCTTCCTCCGCCGATGCACCTTCCTTCTTCCTTGGCTGCTCATTCCTCCTTCCTCAACTCGGCACGATCGGGACTCCATGACGTAGCCGTGTGAGCTTGAGGCGCTCTGTTCAGGTCTCAGTGAGTCTCCAAGCTCGGGTCTCGCTTGAACTTGTGTTGAGCTCGAGCCTCAAGCATGCTAGATTTGGCGAAAATTGAGGCTCAAGCCCGATTCTAGCTCGTATCGCTAGAGTCTAGTTCGTTTTTGGCTCCAACACCATCATCCTTTCTTTCGTATGTCGCCTCAAAGCTTCGGCCTTGCCAAATCAACGGCTGGAGACACGAAATCGACGTCAGAGGGGGAGGTGCCGAGCAGGGAGAGGAAAGATCGGGCGGGCCGAGGGTGGATCCAGCGATGGAGGGATTGGCCTCGATCCCGTCAAGGACAGAGTTATAGGGACAAATAGTTACAGCAAAGATGCACTGAGGGCAAGTTGTGAGAGAGAGAGAGCCTAACAAGAAAAATTGGAAATGATTTCCCTTTCTCAAAAAATAAATTCATTTCTCCAAATTTGAAAGGATATTTTTCATTGGCCGGAAATTTTTTCTTTAACCACATGATTTTTTACCCAAATACCAAAATTGAAGAAATATTTTCATAAAACAAATGGAGCCTAATTTATGAAATACCTCCAACAATTCAAAGACCCGATTCTCAAAGAATGGGGCTTTTCTTCACGTTTATAATTGATCACCAGTTCTTTTTACGATGATGTGAGACGATAGGAAAAAAGCCTCTCAATATCAGGTCTTAACAAAAGATTCTTCTTCATTAGGCAAAGGAATGCATGCGGCTGTTGCACGAGTCCCCACGTGTCAGCATCTCGAGCGTCCATTACTTGCACAGCGAGAAGAGGATCCGATCCATAGCTCTCTCCTCTCACCCGGATTGGCCGGACCCGATCCATTGCTCTCTCTTCGCACCCGGATTGGCCGCAGAGCTAAGCGATTTAAACCACTTTAGACCCGACTCTCGCCCCATAATTTAACACCCCGCCCCTCCGCAGAAGCTTCAGGTACAGAGATAACGAGACGACGACCTCTCTCGGTCCGACTCTGACCCTCAGATCCGACTCTCGCCGGCGACCGCCATGGTTCCCACCCACCGATCCCTCTCTCTCCTCTCTCTCTTTCCTCTCCCTCCTCCTCCTCTCATCCGCTCTCGCCTCCGAGTTAGATCACAAGGTAACTCTTCCTCGTCCCCCACGTCGTGGTTGACTCGGCCACTGTCCCCGACGCGTCCTGAATCCTAGATCTCGTTTGCGGCCTTGTTTTTGTCCCTAATTTGCTGTAGATCTGCGCTTTCGGTATTGCACTTTTTCGGCTCCTGCCTTTTCTGCTTTGATTCGAGGTTCTCTGTAGAATCTGGTGTGTTGGCTTTAGATTTGCGTGGTGCGCGGTTTGTGTCAGTGTAAGTGCCTATGGCTTGGTTTATTAGGAGGAAAACGGCGATACACGTGGATGTTACTCAGCTTCCGTGCACATGCATGGCCTCGGATGTTTTCTTGGGCGTTAGCATTATAATGTATGGCATGATCAGGATAGTAAGCTTCTTTCATGCATCTGCTGGTGAATGTTTTACAATTCGCTTACAGTGGCACTAGATCTTTCATACGTTGCAAGTCACAGTGTCAGTATATTTAGTGTCAGTAGTTGGATCTCATTAGCTGATTGTGGTTCCCACGATGTATGAATGCAAAGCATGACTTTGCGCATGATCTCAATATTCCTAGAGCTGCTTTCTCCTGCTTTTTTTTCTCGGCAGTAGATAATCTTGATTCGACTATCGAGTGCTAGCTGCTTCTGCTAATATAGTATGATCATTTTTGATTAGTGGAATTGTAGCCTTAAGCTTGCAATAGGAACATTAATATTATCTTTGTAAAGTGAAAAGCTTTTAAAGACGAAGATCAGGTTCTAGGTGAAGTTCAGGTTCTAGGTCAACTTTGTCTTCTTGTTGATCTTTTTCTGAAAATCTTAAGATCTTACTGAATATAGTCGCACGGAAGATACTCACTGATAGTTTTCCATGGAACGAGAAGAGAATGGAAAGAAATTTGTTGACTGTTGATGGTTATCCAAATGGAAGATGTACATTTTTGCTGACAATTTTTCACTTTCTCTTTCAGTATCAGCCAGACGAGTCAGTCACCCTTTGGGTTAATAAAGTTGGCCCGTACAACAACCCCAAGAAACATACAATTATTACAGCCTCCCATTTTGCCGTGCTCCTGGCAATCCTGCACATAAGTGGGTGGTCTTGGTGAGGTCCTTGGTGGAAATGAACTCATTGATAGCCAGATTGAGATAAAGTTTCAAAGTATGCAGAGTGCCTTCATGTTATTTTTGACTGTTGAATCTGATATTATGTGGAGCTTATCGTGAGACATTTTCCTTCGCAGAGAATGTGGAGAAGGAGTCATTTGCCAACTTGATCTTGATGAAGGGAAGGTCAAGCAATTCAAGGATGCTATTGAGAATAGTTATTGGTTTGAATTCTTTATGGGTATGTAAACCTTTGCTAAGTACTTCCTTTATGTACTTTTTTTACGTGGACATATTCTGATAGATTAACTTACCTCTTACTTATCTTAATTTACTGGATGCTGCTTGTCCACACTTAACTAAAGAGAGAACTTAATGGAACTAGTGGTATACTTTTTTAACACATACTATTTTTAACACAGGAACCTCATAGTTGTGCTTTCTCCTTCTCCCTTCTTTTTTGTGGAGAGTTGGAGGGGGTTGGGGAGACTTCTTGTTGAAGTTCCAATGATTTTATTACAGGGATTACATCTTTGTAGTGATTGTGGATATTATTTACTGGCTTAAAAGTACGAATGCAGCAGCCACAGCAATTTAGACCATTACTGTATGTATGAATGGGCATCGTTTCTTTTAGTATCAATAGACCCATTTTTGCTCTATGACTTCACTTGGACAATTTGTGGCCTGGTTAACATTTTTCCCCCAGCTTTAATATTGATTGATATATTTCTTCGTCTGTTGGGGTGAAGATCTGCTTTATTATTTGCCCTTACTCATTTCAACTTGATGTCTTTCCGGTTCATGCTTTGGACATCGCCTGCTGAATGCAAGTCCAGATGATCTGCCTTTATGGGGTATGTAATTAATAGTTATTGTTAAATTGAATTTCAAAACTTTGAGTGGTTTCTAGTCTCACACTTTTCTTTCCTCTTTTAGGTTTTGTTGGTGAACTGCACCCTGTTAAGACAGTGATAACAACAAGCATGTACTATACACTCATAAAAGCATCAGTGTTCAATACAACAAAAATCAGGTGTGACTATCTGTTCATCTGTTGTTTGTAAGAGTGAAGGATTCTTTACTTATCACTCTTCTTTGGGTAGATTATTCATGCTAGTTTGACGCCAGAGAATCCGAAGCCCTTGGAAGTTGGAAGGACATATGATATGACATACTCTGTCAAATGGGAACCAAACTAATGTTGCTTTTGCACGACGTTTTGATGTTTATTTGGATTACCCTTTCTTTGAGCATCAGGTTAGTATAGTGGTTTACTATTTTTCAGTTACGTACATGCGTAAGCACAGGACCATTGTCTCCATTTGCTTATGGGGTATTTATGTTCTAGCAGTCTTTTCCTCCTGTCATTTGTTTATCAATATTCAATAGCATTATGGATCATCTAGTAATCTTTGTGAAAGTAGAATTATTTTTGGTTCCAGGACGTTCTGTTCAATTTGCCTTGCCAAATTAATTTCTGTGCACTTTTACTGTGTGACAGATCCATTGGTTTTCTATCTTCAATTCCTTCATGATGGTGATATTCCTAACTGGCTGGTGTCGATGATTTTGATGCGGACTTTGAGAAATGACTATGCAAAATACGCAAGGGAAGATGATGATCTGGAGACTCTGGTGATTCTTTTTTGATCGTTTGCTGTCCCCTCCTGTGCTCTGATGATTGGTCTCTTCTTTTTGATGTAACAGTGTTGCTGACTAAATTATGATGACTATTTGATGCTCTACCTAGGAAAGGGATGTGAGTGAGGAGTCTGGCTGGAAACTTGTCCATGGCGATGTTTTTCGGCCTCCACGTAATTTAGTACTGCTTTCAGCTGTGGTTGGCACTGGTGCTCAGCTTGCTCTACTCGTGCTCCTTGTCATAGTGTTGGCAATTGTTGGAATGTTATATGTTGGGTATGTTCCGTACTTTATGATGATTTGGGGATAATTTTGTTTAAGACAGGCTTTCATTGATCTGCTAGCTGAAATAATAAATGCAGCTTTACTGTTCTTGATATGTTGCAATTGGATATAAGTTTTCTTTTTGTCATGACATGAATTATTATTGTTCAGGAGAGGAGCAATTGTTACGACTTTTATCCTATGTTATGCCTTCACCTCCTTTATTTCTGGTTATGTTAGTGGTGGAATGTACTCACGTCATGGCGGTCAGTGCTCTCTACATATCGTAGTCATTTTCATTTGCCTTGATCTTTGTTATTGATTAAAGTTGCTTTCTAAGGTGTGTTTGCTGATTATGAATTATCTTGTGTAGGTAAAAGTTGGATCAAGTCAATGATCCTCACAGCATCTTTATTCCCATTTATGTGCTTTGGAATTGGCTTCATCCTCAATACCATTGCTATATTTTATGGGTCTTTAGCAGCAATTCCTTTTGGTACTATGGTAGTGGTTTTCATTATCTGGGCATTCATCTCATTCCCCCTGGCTCTCCTTGGAACGGTCGTAGGAAGAAACTGGAGTGGGGCTCCAAACAACCCATGTCCGTGTGAAGACTATTCCTCGTCCCATTCCTGAGAAGAAGTGGTACTTGACACCCTCTGTGGTATCAATGATGGGAGGATTGTTACCCTTTGGCAGCATATTTATCGAGATGTACTTTGTCTTCACTTCTTTCTGGAATTACAAGGTACATTGCCAGCTCCCCTTCCTGGAAGATCTTGATTTCTAGAACAAACCAATGAAGTTAATGATAATTCCTTATCTGATTTAGCTCTACTGTGGTTGACAGGTGTACTATGTGTATGGATTTATGCTGCTTGTTTTCCTAATTCTCATCATTGTTACTGTTTGTGTAACAATTGTGGGCACATACTTCCTCTTAAATGCTGAGAATTATCATTGGCAGTGGACCTCATTTTTCTCTGCTGCCTCAACCGCTGTTTATGTATACTTGTACTCAATCTATTACTACCATGTGAAGACTAAGATGACAGGGTTCTTCCAGAACAGCTTCTATTTGGATACAACTTTGATGTTCTGTCTTGGACTGGGAATACTTTGTGGTGAGTATGATGAGTCCTCAGTGGTTGCACCAAAATTAAAAAAAATGGTTCATTTCTCTATTCTACGGCGACCGCATCAAAAAAGAGGGTCTGTGGACTTTCATTGCAACGTCAGTTGTAAAATAAAAAAGACTCAGTAGTCAGCTTTCTGTGAAGTTTTTCTTTCACATGATTGCATATTTTGCTATATGGTGATTGTGCAGAGTCAGTTAGACATCTAGATGCAGCTTGTCTAGGAGGACACTAAATCCCTAAATTTTTTTGGTCCATAGTGAGGAAGTTAGTAATCAGTTGCTTTAAGCATTCACTTGCATGGTCTACTTTGTAATACATATTTAAACTTTTGTGATGTCAGGTTTTCTCTGTGATAGATGATGTTTAGTAACTTAGTAGCTAGTTCAGTACCTTATCAGAGTGCCCTAATTTTTTCTAGTTTGCCACCAATGTGTTTGGAGTCGTTAGCTCTAGAATTTCCATGTCTTGAAGGCTGCCGTATAATTGAACGACATGATCAGTCTTCTCTTTTCTTTGGAGTACTGAGCAACTATGTGATGATTGTGCACAGGTGCTGTTGGTATCTGGGCTCGAATTTGTTTGTAAGGAGATCTACAGAAACATCAAATGTGATTAGAGCTTCATGATGGGAGGTGGTCGAAATGGTTTTCACGGTACCTTTTGGTTGTGGAGATAATAAAAACTGAGAGGAAGCCAGCCTATCACCTTGCGGACTATTTAGAATGTCACCTGATGGTTATCACGTAGTTCGAGGATGGGGATGTACACTTTCTTCCGCTGAGCATGGGGAATCCTGAGAATTTTTTTTCCCTTATATTCTAGCTGTAAGATGAATAGGGTGCAGGGGTTGTTCTCGCTATCAGGAACTATTTACAAATAGTGCCCCAGTGGATACTTAAATTTCTCGAGAGTGCTAACGTTGTAATGCTATTTTTGCTGTCTGGAATGTGGACATCAGCAGGAAAAGTAGTTGATATAAATGAATTTTGCGATTCTGATGAACATGTGCTTCCGCTGTTGTTTACATTTAATATGCCAGTTTTTGCCTTGGAATGCAATATCGCTCTCCAGCTGGTGAGTTTCTTCGGGCGTCTGATATGGCTGCTGGGGCCTTGCTTTTTTTTCGTTTTGGCTTTTGGTTGCGGTTCCATGCGACTCCTGACGTTGTGCAACGTTTGATTTTACTGATTGTCGGTTTGGTACTTGTAGGGGTGTAGTTGCTAGTGCCGTTCGCATGTAGAAGAGTTTAGCAAATATCGGCTTTAATTGGAATTGGGAGTTTCCCGGACCTCTATTATGCGTGTGGTACACATCATGCGATTTAAAGGATCTCTACAGTCACCAAAATGGAACGAGAATTTTCTTTCTCATGGGAAACTCTCCTTCTTTAGGCACTTATTATTAACTCAGGACCATGATAATCAACCTTGCCATTTCTTTCCTCTTCTCTTATGTGGCTTTCTTTTGTCACACGCACACAAGAAAACAAAAAAGGGAGGCCAAAAAGTATCTCAAGGAGGAACGTGGCACCCACAGTCGACCTTCTCACCAGTCACCTAAATTTCTCTGGTCTTGATGATAAAGAGTAGAGCGAAGCACCAGGCGCGCCGCGTGGCAAGTCACAAGCCAGAGGCATCTCCTATCCTCTTGTCCTTCCCACATCCAGTATTAAGGCGCTCAAAGTCTTAACAGTCTTCTCAGTTTCTCACACCAAGCTAGAGAGAAGAGGAAGAATGGCACTTGCAGGAGCTGCTCTCTCAGGAACCATGGTGGCTCCTCCTTTGTGAGATGCAGCCGGTGAACAGGCTCAGGGCATTCCCAAATGTGGGTCAGGCCCTGTTTGGTGTCAAATCTGGCCGTGGAAGAGTGACTGCCATGGCCTCCTACAAGGTCACCCTGCTCACCCCTGAAGGCAAAGTCGAACTCGACGTCCCCGACGATGTTTACATCTTGGACCAGGCCGAGGAGCAAGGCATCGACTTGCCCTACTCCTGCCGGGCCGGCTCTTGCTCGTCCTGCGCAGGCAAGGTCGTGGCGGGGAGCGTCGACCAGAGCGACGGCAGCTTCCTGGACGATGATCAGATAGAAGAAGGTTGGGTCCTCACTTGTGTTGCCTACCCTAAATCTGATGTCACCATTGAGACTCACAAGGAAGAGGAGCTCACTGCTTGAAACTCCCATTTGCAATTGCATAAATTAGTCTCACTCTACGCGACTTTTCCTCTCCCTCTCTACCTGTTTGTTAGTTCCCTTAGTCGCTTCCCTTTTTTTGTTTTTTTTACTGTACCAGGGATAATTTAATGTTATTCTGAGTCTGATGTAATGGCTTCACCTTTTCCTATTTCCGTGTGAGGAAATAAAACTCATGCTCTGTTCCTTTCTATTGCATTTGTTCTGCAGACATCCTACATAAGTATGTATGTCCAGCATTATAACATGAAGATGTCAGTAGTCAGTTTCCTGGGCATTTAAAGCCTGCTTATGGCAATAAAAGGATGTCTGTGGCTTGAAAAGCATTAACGTATGCCATGTTTGCAGAACGGTACTCTGCAAAGTATGACAGAATAGAAATTTGGGTATTCATATGCTCCAGCCAAGCTAAACTCTCGTCCTAGGATGCACGATATAAAGATCCCTTTGCTGCTTTTGGATCTCCGATCCCATCGCACTCTGGGTGCCATTTGTACCGTAACCTGCCTTATAGAGAGGACGATATCCTACCGGATTTTGGGTATACAAGGTGAACAGAGAGCTACGTTGTTCTACAATATCGTGAATGTATATGAGTATAATGTCATTACGTCATCCCATAACTAAGCCGATTGATCTGAATCACGCGGTTCAAGTCCTCCGGAACAACTCCCATAGAGTCTCACTTTTGTCTTCCTGCCCAACTTCTCCTGCATTGTCTTCTTCGCCATGAATATGATGAGAGTGTGGCGCGCTCATGCGCAGGGACTCAGACAAGTACTCCTCCATCCGAAACGAAAACTCCTCTTGCGGACGATCAGAAATATCAAGGATGGCCTCTGCCTGCTCTATCGACGTGACGGTTTCTTGATTATTGAGGGAGGCTAGTGAAGAGCTCCGAGATAATGTCCCTGATGCCGCCGTTATTTCATCCCTCTCATCTACCGTTGATTCAAGTGAACAAGTAGACCTTACAGTGTATGAACGCAAAGAATCACGCTTTGATCTCTCCTTCACTCTTTTACACCAGCTATGGAGCGACTCCCTGACGCTCTCTGCAACCAAGGCTTTTTGCACCGCGATCCCATCTAGAACACAGAAATCAAGAGGCGATGACATACTATGATATTAGAGGCAGTCGCTAAAAGTTGTGCTCATGATTTAGAAGTACTTCCAAAATTTAATACCAACCAGACACAGATTACAAGAAGTAGACAATTATCTCCTGGAGTCATAAGCCTTGTTGAACATATTTAACTTTTCCCTTAGCATCTATTCATTTCCTGTCAAACAAGGTCGTTCCTCTAGATCAAGAAGTAAGTCTATGATAGTCACTCTAAGCTGTGTCAACATCCAAAGAAACATGTGCGCGCACATTTGTGAAGAGTATCCAGGGGGGGCGATGGTTTTTTTTTTTTTTTTTTTTTGGTAAAGTAAGAATAGATTAACTAATCACAACGCAAGTACAAAAGAGCCAAACACAAACCTCGGACCCAGGGTTACATGGACAATGTCCCCGAGGGTGCAAGGGTGTAGGGCGAACCAAAATTACAAACGAACAGACCACAAACCCAACTAGGGCCACAACAAATCAGCGGAAGTTGCAAACATTAAGTGGGCAGCAAACCAGAGGAACCAGCAGTACAGAAGCTAAAAAAAAACAAGTAGCATCAGCACAGGGTTCATCCATGATAATCCCAAGGATGTAGAACATCCACGAATCAGCAGCAAAGAGCAACCATAAGCATTGGAGTTGCAGACTAGGTCAGAAAACTCCTTCACGCATCAAGGGGGGGGCGATGGTTGCTAGTAGGAATAGTAAGAAAAATGAAGGTATAGTTCCATAACCAAATGGTCATGCCTATAGCTTGCTGCTAGTGACACCAAATCAACATAAAAGCATTAGATTTGTCATCCAAATTTAAGAAGGCTTCTAGAGAAAACAAACTGTTGTTACGTTTGCTCTGGAATCGGTTTCATTCAACAATCACTTCATGAAGAAAACCATAAAAGTACCTTGGATTTTGATACACACAATTAAGCAGGTTAACTTGAGGATTCTACAAGATATGTTGACTTGGGATCCACCTTCTTCTCTAAAAGAATTATTTACTGATAATTTTGTGTGTACAGGACTATATATCTTCAGCAGAAGGCAAACACCAACCTGTGTAACAATTACATTCAGGGGAACTGTGCTATTACTGCACCAGAACTGAACAATGACCCTGCATTGAAAATTAATTGGGGAACATTGCAGAAAACAGTTGACAGATAACCCATAAGAACAATAAAGCAGTCACAATTAGGAATTGATGAAATAGAAGAGATTTGCAACTCAAAACAGGAAACTTACCCAGAAGCAAGGCGAATGATTACTAATAAATGGTTCTTCATGAAGCATGACCTTTGTTTGAATCCCCACTAAACAAGAAACATAGAAGACTTAGTAAGCTGTCACTCTTCAATTATTGTAGGCACTAGGCAGGGAGACAGAGAGAGAGATCGCAACATACAGTTAATGGGCAAATATGTTATTTAATCATTGCATTATCATTCACAGTTCAAGTAAAAAAAGTTTTGGGGCATACATAACTATTTCCATGGACCCCCAATCATCAGGCCACGCATTCAGTTCAAGCCGTAAAAGGACAGCATAAAAGGAAGAACACTAGAACAACACTCAATCTTACCAATGCCCAGATAAATGTTGCCATCTCGAAGGCATTCTGCACAGCGAGGAAGATGACTACCGTCAGCCAAAATGACAATGACAATACATGTGTATGCAAAACATAGGCACAGGGTGTAACCTGAAATATGATGAATTGTATTAAATACAACAATATCTCTGGCTTTCCAAACCAAAACAGATCGTCCCGAGGCTTTACTTGTGTTGCATTGGATGGACCCGTAGGCTCTACAATTTCAAGTGCTAGTGAGGAGACAACATGCTGGAGCTTTGTCCCCACCAACATGACAAGCTAATACGCACAAAACAAGTTTAAGTTACACAACCAACAAATTGGTCCATTTTCTAGAATACCACGATGGAGAAGGTACTTACAATAGCAGGGATGAACGAAAGCCAGAAATAAATATTGAGACCTGCAATTTTTCCGATTTGATAACATATATGTACCACAAGTTACCTATTTGCACTTGAAATTGCATTCTGAATATGACATGTTACCATGGATATTCACAAAGATGCAAATGATAGCATAACCCCACAGTGGCCAACTGCAAAAGACGTAATTGAGATTCGGCAAATGAGGTCCTGTCTTTGAAGCGAAGGAATATCATAAAAGAAGCTTAGATAGTAAAGTAACACGATCAGCTTTATGTTTTATTTTGACCTAGCATCGCATATTATGGCCCTTAAGAGCAGCAAAGTTTCCATATGTTACAAGATCTCATACTCATCGAAATACCCAAAAGCTCCGGCAAATTGGCTTTGGCATCCCCAAAGGTGTGAAACAATCACATTATCTCCACAGCAACTATCGGAGGAAAGAAATCAAGAAAGTAGAGATAAGAAACTACAAAACCTCCAAGCGAGTATGGTCCAGTCAACATCAATTTTACCTTTAAGACCATGTAGATTTCTCCAAAGAGGAATTAGGTGTTGCCAACTTGATGTGGATGATGACTTAGACATGAATTCGGTACTGTTTAGATTAAAGACATGCTCACAACGACATAATGCAGAGAGCTCACCTGTTTTCAGGTTTAAACAGTTGACGGTAATTACTAGCTGGGTATGTCCCCATATGCAACAGAATTGAGGTTAGAACGCATTGGCTCAAGAACCCAGCATGATGCCATTACCAATCGTCAGCCACATCAAATAAAACCAATGTTGCAAGTAGGAACACAGTTAATACATCCCCATAAGGGTTCCGCACTCCTGTACTATGTCCATCACTCAAGTCCCAGCGGATTCCGCCCCAAAAGAAATTTTTCTGTGGTTTACAGTGGCAGGTAGTCATCACTTATTAACCAGCGGAGGCATGGTCAATTGTAGTGAAGTCGATAATTCAACGCATTAACTTCTTCTTTAATGCAGCAAAGAAGTCAACGAAGATCCACTTTTTGAGGCCCTAGTTGAACTGCAAAAGATCTGTCCTATGGCGACTAGGTCTGGTTGCTCATTGCTTGTAGGTTTCAACATAAAAAGGACATTGTGCAGTGAAAACGGACGTGACAACCAAAGTATCAGAAGACAGGTAAATGCTTAGTGCTAACCTGATTCCCAAAATACCATGAAATTCATCTTCCATGCTGCGTACCATGTACTTGTGAAAATCGTAAGAGTGGGGCAAATTGTGTTTCTGGATACCATTAAAGCGACGTAAATTTCAGCTAAAAAAAGATAATTTCATCTAACTAGAAAGAAGAAAATTGCGGTAATGCAACCGTTAGTGCTGATGATTTCATGTCAGCAACATTTTGCTAAACAAGGTGATACACCCAGACCACATAGACTTAGCCATCAAAATCATTAAGTTTGGTAGACTTGTTCCTTAAATTATTTTGCATTAGATTCACTTGCTGTGTGCGCTATTACAAAATGTCGAACAACCAATCCTAAGATCGTGGCTCCTTGAGCTTAAGTCACATTCTAGAATTCAACATGATGCAAAGTTCCTTCTTCTAACTGGATTTTCTTTCATTGGCCAAACAAGCTAAATGTTCTTTTTATTTCACCAGGCACCGAGGAATTCAAGATAAAGCTAAATCGTGGAAGTCCCTGAAAAACTAATAAAGAATGTGGTAGTTTTATTGTCTCTTGCCTGTATATATATTTCTTCCAGTATGTACGTGAGATACTATCAAGGCACATTTCATGGAAGATCCTAGGAGGTTCAGATGATATTTCTGTGATAACCTAGCCAGTAAACTTGTGAGTGCAATCCACCACCAAAAGAGAACTAAGGTATATCATCTACTGTCTCATAAGTTAGTGGCTAACATGTTGCTTTGGTCACCAGTTGACTATAAGAAAATGAAAGCGGGATCATGAAACTCACCGACGCGATTATATCTGCTTCAGCTTAACCGTGCATTAACCAAGCATGTGCCATTTTCAATTGATTTTAATTAGAGATGGCCTGAATAAGTGTAGTTAGTACATTTTAGGTATATGATCACCGTTGAAGTAAGTTTCTTTAGGTTTAGTGAAAGCATGCATAGGCTTCGTCTTCTGCTTTTAGGTTCTGCGATGTTATTGCCAAGAGGAAAATTGATACTAGTTTGGAGGCTGCGTTTAAGTAGGAGTAATAAGACAGAAAACACGTCTCTCTGTCTCAGAGAGAGAGAGAGAGAGAGGGAAGAGAGAGAGATCATGTCTAATAAGGAGTGGACTGAAGCTAGATACGTACTGTGATGAAACCCAACCGTAAAGCCAGGTAATCTGATCTTTGGATGGAACACCTAAATTGATGAAGAAAGCAAAGCTGCAAAAAATATCATACAGCGTCACTAACCTATGTATATACAACATGAGATCAACTTCACAAAGGTTCATCAATCGAATAAGTGTCTGTCGTAAAACAATGAAAATGTCTTGTCAGAAGAGAACAAAATACTGAGTAAGGCAATTTAATTTCGAAGCACATAAATGAGGCTTAATGTCCCGCGGCAATGATAAAAAAATCACTTGCAACAACTAATGAGTCCTCCCACCTCATTGATCGCACCCAAAAGCATAAGAGAAAATGTATGGAACAAAACAATAGATTGTTTACTGGATTCAGCATTCAAACAAGACGGTTGACTAAGAAGGCAACTAGAACAAAAACATATTGGGATAAACTAAAATGCCTTGCGGTATAGAAATAAGTTCAGAAGGAAGAGAAATTACCATCCAAATGAGGACCCTATTCCGGCTCCATGGATGAGATGTGCGGTGAAAAACAAATGTAGATTGCCGCCTCATAATCTTGGCTTTCTTTGCTGTAAAGATATCAAAACTTGAGCTTAGAATAATTACAAGCAGAAACTTGGAAACAAACATGACCGATATCAAAAACCAAGTCCATCAAGTATATGCTTTTCAATAATGAAAAACAAACACGATGACACGGCGAGAAAAAGAGAAGCTTTATTGCACAAGTAGGACACAGTGCATCATTCTCTTTTACAGAAAAAGTCAGCAACGGGCTATGGAGGTCAGTTGGGACTAATTGATGAGCTCAATCACCAACATGATTTCTATGAAACAAGGCTCTTGGGGGCTTGACTCGGTTTTAGCTGTAAAAGCAATAGCAATGTACTGGGATTGCAAATTACTCCAGAATTTCTGCCAATTACTCAAATTTCTATACTATTGTCCTGTCTTTTTTCTTATACAAAAAGTTAACTGTTAGAATCTACATGCGGCCTGTTTATCTTGAAGGGAGACACAAAATCCATTAGTTTCCTGTTACACAAACCTATTCATTTTTGGGTTTGGGGGGGAGGAGAAGAGATACCTACTCTTTTGGGAATCATGTTGCAGAACCTCTATTTAACTGAAAGGACCGCTTGCTCTCTTTGCATAATCAGAGCACAAGGCAAAGAACATTAACGGAAAAAAAAGTAGCAGATATTTTAACAAATAGATATTCTCATGATTAGCAATTGCAACTAAGGAAAATGGTTTATCTTGATTTCAATCAGTTTGAACGACTTACCTTGAACATCCCCTTCAGTAGTTGAAGTAGCCTGGTTTTCCCATTTCCTCCAGCTGTAAATCTGCAGAGGATACAATTGGGGATCAAATACAGTTCATCAAAGAAATCACAGTCCGTATAGCGATGCCAAAATGATCTACAAGTGAATAATTCCGGGAGACGGAGGAGACAAGCCTGACCTTGCTCATGGCAAGGCCAACTGCCAGGCAACTATAAAGAACATGGGTGATACCAAGGACGAAGAGAAAACGGTGAAGTTGCTCGAGACCTTCATATGAAACAAAAGGCTCTCGGCCCTGCGTCATGCAATGAGTGGTCTGTTACGTATTTGTGTGACTAGTTTAAAATATCTATGACTGAGTGAAACATACTACCTCTCCGCATTGATGAGATGATAGAGTATTAATTCCTTTTGGAGGAATATCGGTCTCATTCAGAAAAGAGAAAGAACTTTCAGAAACATCATTCCCTGTGGTTTCGAAGTCCTGTTCGGAGCATAGATAGAACTTGCTGCTGAAAAGAGACGAGTTAACGCAAATCTGAGAGATCCAATTTGCCCATTGTGCCAGCAGTAGAGATATGAGTCCAAGCAGCATCAACTCTATCAAGCAAACAAATGAAGCGGGACTCAAATTATTCTTCCCTGAGGACAACCCGCCCCTCGTTGGCCTCAGACACATAAATTTGAATTTGAATCATTGAAATACACACCTTCCTTAATCTTCTCCAAGGAAACAAAGAGAGCCTTCCTCCTAGTCTTTTTCAGCCACTGCAGAAAGCATAAGTTAGTAATTTTACACTGAAAAGGAAGAAAGACCTTTCCATTCATTGATCATAATCTCTGCAGCCGAAGAACAAATTGTGAACTGAAAGGACAAAAAAAGTAGTCGTTGCTCCAATTTTGGCTACTAAGCGAACAATCACTTATTAGTTCCACATGCTTGCCAATAGTTGACTTCCACTCCCACCAAAACAGAGTTGATTTACATACCCCTTTTAAATGTATATGTAACACTCACTTCAATATTGCACTGTCCGTCTAGGTCGGTGAAGTCAAGACTACAGAAATTTTCTTCTATAGCCTTCAATAAGATCATATAATCCCACCGACCAGAGAGTAAAATTTCTAAGGACAATGTGGCATGAGGAACTCCATCTCCGAGATTTAGGGAAAGGATAAAAAATAAAGATCGACATGGCCAACATCCTCGAAACATTAACCAAAGCCAAAAAACCAAAGAGGTACTTCTTCGAACTCAAGATAGCAGTCAAATTTTTAAAGAGCATCTAAAAGGACTACCCACGACCGCAACACATCACTCATAGGCAAGAAGAAGTGGATGACCAGAGAGAGAGAGAGAGAGAGAGAGAGAGAGAGAGAGAGGGGTGTTACAGCTTTACCCTTCCAAATCTGTAAATGGACCTTTCCACGAAAAGGCACACAAAGACTAAGACAGTAACCACTGAAGCAACCAAATAAGTTGGGGTCTCGGCCAGAGACCTGCCTTGCTGCACCGAAGGGTTCATCTCTCACATCAAATTGTTATGCAGACTCACAGCAAACTTTCATTTCATTACTGTCTCAGGAAAGTCGGAATATTTTCTGTGAAAGCATAAGACCCTGGAAAAGAAGTGAAGTGCGAGCGACACCTACAGATCCGGGAAACAGGGAAAAAGAAGGTACCCCTTTTTTATCTTCTTTGTTTAACGTTGTTTTTCCCGTTCATGCATCAGAGTTGAGCTCATGCATGTGGGTTGTTTGACCAGGAATCCTAGAAAGCGAGCTCGGTCAATAATTTAAAGCTTATTCCGAGAAAGCAAATGCCAACCTTCCACTGCGCGGGAATCGACGTAAATCTCCCTCTCTCGTTCTCTGTCTCTCTGTTCTCGAAGGAACATACACATGAATATTTCAGGAAATGCGACTCGCGCACGTGCATCTCTCTCTCTCTCTGTCCCTCTCTCTCCCACACTCTCACTGGCCATCATTTTCTTGGAAGCTGGAAGGAGATTTGAAAGATCTGGGTCTGATTAAATGGTTATGTCTCAACAGTAGTACCATTTGTTTTGTAGGTAGGCCGTGTAGCCAGAAAAGAAAACATACGTAGGCCAAGAAAATAAATTACCTTAGGTCCCTGTTCCATCATTATCTAATGATCTGGTAAACAAAGAAACCAAATAATAGTAGCTGTCGTTCCTCATCCAAAAGTAGTCTTTGCTAGTGTAGTGAAATTTTACGTTTTGGCTGATTCAAACCTTCTTGTGAAAAGGATGAACAACACACCATTATTAGACAGACACCTCTTAATGTGGAAAGAAGAGCTGAATATAATAGTTGAAAGAGCAAATGGCTCACCCAGGAATCTTACAAATCCAGACCTTGAATCAAATGATATCGTTCGTTAACTTTATCTAGAAGAATACAAGCCAGATCCTAAACGACCTAACAAAAGAAACTCTCAGATTACCACTGTTTCCCAGAATTTTTTGAAATTAGGATATGAGAGATAAAATACATTTGACACGGAATACTGAAAAACATGTATCATATGGCAGGCTAGCTTCCTTCTCCTCTGTTACCCGGTTGGACCACGAAGAAAACATCATGGGAACATCACATCACGCAACAATTTGGCTGAGACTCCAGCATCTCAGGCGATCTGCACAAGTTAAAACTTTCATGAGTCCATTGAATGAATGAGCTTAATTCACTACTTGTTTGCAGAACACGTTAAAAAAATGAAGGTATTATAGCATATTCACCAAAAATGAATCAGGACCATATAAGCTAACGCGCACAAAGGAGAACCCAAGACAGAAAGCAATTTCCTAGGGAGTAGGTATCTAGATTCCAGACCCTTCTTTTAGCCAAAAAAGTAATTCTGAGCTTAACTTTTAAATCACTAGTAGCTTTTCAACAAGGCCTCATGAACAGATACCAGCAAGGAGAAAGTATCCCTAATGGGTAACACCCGAGATGACATCCAAATGTCATTAAAACTGGGCCCCAGCAACCAGGCTGCTCATGACTGAAAGCTACTGGACCTTTGAAGGGCTAAGCACATCTGGAAAGTAGAAAGGACTAGGAGAAAACTAGATGGAGAAAGATGACTAATCAAATGAACGCACAAAAAACGGTGAAGACTTAAAAGAGAAATAGAAAGACAGTGTCTCTAGAGTCTCATCACATTCCTTTAGTCATCCCGTACATAGTCATATTCAAGCAATTAGACACCAAAAACTGAACAAGGATAGGGTTATGTCTTCCAAAGTAAGAGATAAATGACTGAGAGAACTCGGCACGACGGTTTTGACCAAGTAAAGGAGCTAATCCTGATGTTAAGACCAATACACACGCCCA
Organism: Psidium friedrichsthalianum; assembly: GCA_019149425.1. Lineage (NCBI taxonomy): Eukaryota > Viridiplantae > Streptophyta > Magnoliopsida > Myrtales > Myrtaceae > Psidium > Psidium friedrichsthalianum. Next base: position 25,727 of record JAGVVM010006315.1, read on the forward strand.
AAAACAGATCTTTTTCTCACTCCAATGAAAGCCAACCAGATATTGGCTATGCAATTCCGTTGTTCAGTTAAATAGCCACCCAATGGCTTAGTAGTAGCATGAATACTACGAACCCTCATGATGAAGAGGCTATCCCACTCTACAACAGCTTCATTCCAGCAATAGGCTAGAGTCTCCAGATCCTAAACCCCAGCTGAGCACTCATAAAGTCTTCTTTAATGTTCCATGAAATAGTCAGGAAGGTTAAGTAATCAATCCTTCAGCTCACAACTCCCGAGCAATGACTAGAAGCTCAAAATTGACTAGAGGTTTGCATGTCCAAAAATCCTGAAGCTCATTACATCTTCTCCACTAATGGGTGCTCTATTCTCCCTCAGCTAGTTCCTTTTTCCCTCTTCAATGCACTCATGACATATGCATTATGTATATAATTCTGATATGTAAGGAGGACAAACCAGAAAGGGATGACAACCTTAAGAGAAAGCACATAATGTTGCACGATACTTGAAATTTTGCATCGCTCATTAACAGCAGGAACCAACTAAAGAATTCCCAATGGGGCATTAATAGAAGTTTAGCCTAAGAAAACTTTCTCTCGATGGACAATCCCAATATCCATCGAGTGAATACCAATTTTTTTTTTTTTTTTTTGGGGACAATTATATGCCAACTACTTCACAACTATGAAGCTGAGTATTTCTAATATCTCATTGTAATTCCGAGAGGAGTTGCTCAAATACACTATAAGCTTGTGGACTTGAGAGAGTATGTAGGGCAATTCAAAGGTAATTTGCCCATGAAGCATCAACTTTCCCCTAGCAATGCATTATCCAACTAACTAAGGAAGACATATTCTCAAGTAAAAGAAAAGGCCAGACATCATAAATATTGTCAGTTCCCTAAGATGTATCTGACACGAATCACTGCTCACAGATTTCAAACCAGGAAAGAAAAATTCAACAATGAGAGCTGGCCTACATTGGAAACAATGTAAGTGAGAAAACTTACAACTGGCCAAGACTGGATATGTCAAAATCAGTGCCAGCTCCCGAACTATATCATTTGGTGGTTGACCACACTCCTGCATTTTTGCATTAGCTCAACAATCTTAGTGAAATTATTTGGTTCCTTCTCATAGACTTCATTAAGATCTTTTATAAGTTGATGTTGATGGGAAAAGCGATCATAGTCTTCTTTGCTCAACGTCGCTGCATGCTCTTCCAACCACTTGGGATATTTCTCTCCAATTCCTTCATTGGTTCATGAAGAATCTCCTTGACAGCAGATGCTGCATCATGTTTTCCATCATAGATTCCATATCCTAAGGAGATATTGAAGGAAAAGTGTTATAAAAAAACGAAATTTTCGCTCTACTGCTTACAAAAATGAGGTGAATGACCGAGAATTTATTACCGCAGAACCAAAATTCCCAGCCTGCATGCTAAGGATCGTATTCAAGTGATTTATACCTGAGTGCCAGCAAGCTCCTCAAACTGCTTGACCCAATCTTCCAACATAGCATTACCACCCAAATCGTCAGCACCAGTGACAGATTCTAATCCTCTGACAGTTTCCCTCGTTTGTTCTCTGAGCTTGTCTAGAGCTTCCGTGACATGGGTCGTGTCCTTCGATGCCATTTGCTTTCCTTTTGCTTTTTACTTCTCAAATCAGGCAATCCCATCCCCAACCCCTGAACCCCACATGGCAAAGAAGCCACCTCTTGCTTCGTCGCAGCACCATCTCCACTTCTACGTCCAAATGAAATGTCCAAAAATTGATTCGGTCAGGATTGCCCAACAGAAAGATGCCCACCAACTATTTGATGATTTAAATCAAAGAAACAAGACCGTACTAGAACAATCACCTGGAAGAAGAAAGTTGAGACTCTGGAAATCGTCCAAAGCACCTAAAACCATCATGCGAATTATTCAGAAAACATCCCTGCTATTCATCTTTCTCTGTGTGTGTGTGTGTGTGTGAGAGAGAGAGAGAGAGAGAGAGAGAGAGAGAGAGACTCACTGTCGAGGAGCTCGTCCAAATCATCGGCATGGTGGTCAGCCATGTGAGAAGCGATTCCTGTACTATCCAATGGGAATTGCGAGCAATTACGTTATACACCAGCGAAATTACAGGATTTTAGAGCTGCGTCAATGGTGAAAGGGAGGACGACGCTCGCTCTGCTGAACCTCCGAAGAAGAAGAAGAAGCAGACGCAGCTCCTGAGATAAACATCTAATTTGACATGAAAAAGAGACAAATCGGGCCGGTGCAACCGACAGAGCTTTTGGGGACGGGCAGATGAACGCAAATCAACGGCGTGGATTGAATATCACCGGGCGCAATCGCAAAGTGAAGACGGTCGATCTCACCGTCAACAAATTTCTGACCAGTTTATGTTTGAAAATTTTAATAATTTCATGTCGGAAAATCATCCATCAAATGACCTGAAGAGTTTTATAGCTTAAATCGAATATATCATGTACTAAATCCATAATTACATTCAAAATTATATACATAATAGTAAATTCATAAGAAATGTAAAAAATAAAAAGAATTTGCGGCCTGAAAATTTTGAAAATTTTGAAAATTTAAATTAAAGTAGGAGTGAGTATGGGCCGAGCGAGTAGGTTCCGAACCTAAACTTCAAAATTGATCATGTTATAATCAATTCTAAATTTTTGAAACTTTTAGAATCTATCCGATTTATTTTGAAACTTTTTTGGGAAAACTTTAGGCTAAAGTGCAACCATTTATCCTCGAAGGAGTAAAGCATAGTCAATTAATTAATTAATCCTTGTACTGCAAGAATAATTAGCTAATTAATCCGTTTTTAATTGCCAAATCACTGAGATTAACGGCGACGTAGCCAGAACGAGACAACCGCGAGACACCTCAAAAAGAGATTCTCTCGCGCACTCTCTCTCTCTGGTGTCGCCATCGCCATTTCTTCATTCCTCCACCAACGAGGCCTCTTCGCGGAGTAAGCGCAGTGATAGCGGAGAGAGAACGACTATGGACGGCGGAGGAGGAGCGTCCTCGTCGTCGCCGAAGTCGCCGGACTCTGCTCCCGAGCCAAAGCAAAACGAGAGGAAGCAGAAGAGCGGGTTAGGTGGCTAGAATGGACACGAGGATGGATGAGCGTGATAGGGGAGATGCTGTTCCAGAGGATCGTGGCCAGTCACCTCCAGAACCCTCTCCCTCTCCCTCCCGTCAACCACCTCACCTGCATTGTCACCGGCTCTACCAGCGGCATCGGCCTCCAAATCGCGAGGTTTCCTCTATCTCTGACCTAATCCCTCCCTTCTCTCGTCTTGAGCTCCGACTTTCTCCGATTCTTTCCCGAGGAAATTTGAGGGCGATTACTTCTGTACGCCTTCACTTGTTTCTATTTGTTTGTCGAGTGCTCTTTTAAGTATCTCGAAGATGGTATTTAATGTTGTTTTCCTTTCTAACAAGCCATAGGTAAGGACCGAAAATGGAAGTGAGAGTAGTAATTCGACGAAAATGTCTTTCGCCGGGCTAGGTCTGGTTCTCCTTCTCTGGAGGTTCTTCGTTCGTCGAGGCTAATGCATCCGATGCTTTTTTATATTTTATTTTTAACTTCCAGGCAGCTTGCGGAAGCTGGGGCTCATGTTGTGATGGCCGTGAGGAATCCAAAGGCAGCAAATGATTTGATCCAAAAATTGGCAAAATGAGTGTGGTCTGGAATGGGTCCTCCCTCTTTAACATCGAGTTATCATAAATGAGGAGCACTGTTTTTAATAACACTGGAGTTGGTGCCTAGCCATCATTTCTGTGTACCTTGCTGGGTGAAATAGCGGTGGGGGGGGCGGGGGGTTGACTCACTCGGGGGAATCAACTTGGCACGGCTGACTACCTATCCCATATCTTCGAGAACTTCTCTGACTTGGTTCTGCTCACCCTGTGAAGTTATACCTTCTCGGTAATTATTGCGATGTCAAATGTTTCTTTGTGCGTGCAATCTGAAGGTCCCCATTTTTTCGACTTAGTCTTCTTGTTCTCTGTTCTATGGTCTGCCTGGCATATGTTGCTTTTTGGATGATCATGCTGGGTGATGCAATTTCTCTTCTATGGAGCACACATGAGAGTTTGTCGGTATTCTGGATGTAATTACAGAGCCATACCAGTAACCTATAGGACTGTATGACATGGTATCTTGTAGGGGGGTGTGGAATGCTGTGTCAGTTCTGATGGAGTACTTGATCTTCTTTCATGTGGGATTCTGCTGTGTGACGATTCGCTGATTGCAATGGAATTCAAGATTAGGGCCTCTGCACGTTCTTATCAATAACGCAGGCATATTTCCCATTGGAGGTTGGTCTTTATGAACAAATAATCATTTCTATATGCTTTCTTAGTCTTCAATCTGCATTAGAATTAAATGGCTTAGATCATTCTTGTTTCATTTTGTTTGAAGCAGTCTTGATTTCCAGCACAAATTATGTTTGTCGTAGCTTGGGACTGATATTGCGAGGGTTGACAGATCTATGGATTGATACCATTTTTCTGATTGAAACATTGTTTCTACGGATTTTTTATTATACAATGAATTGATTCCTCCCTTTTATGTAAATAAAATGGTGTTTTTATCAGTGAAATTCACTTGTATGTATATGTAACCATAGAAGAGTCAATTTGCCTACTCGAAGTACTAATGACCCTTAAGAACACAAGGGTTTGTCTTAATCCTCGTTGTTTTTATTTAAGCAATGAACCCCTTCTCAAAACTAGTATGGCAACAGGGAGAATTCCTTAGTTAGAAAGATAAATTTTTTTTGGGAGGTCACATGGGCTATTCTTGCATACTTTTCCTTCAGACCTATATTTGTTAGGACAACAAAGTCTTGCTAACTGATGTACCTAACTTTT